>APFE031308423.1:1010-17049 GCA_000404065.3 Pinus taeda | reverse complement strand
ATCAACCATGGCCTCTTTCCAGAGTTTGCCATCCTCTGAATCTACTGCTTCCTTCACAGTTCTGGGATCATCATCAGTAACAGATAAAGCAAAATTTGAACAAAAAGCAGATGGACTGTACCTTTATGGCTACCTTCTTTATTGAACTAATCTTCTCACACCCGGAGTTTGTGCCTCTTCATCTTCTGATTTCTCCTCTGTTGTAGAGTCAGATTCTTCCTCCTTAAGCTCAAACTCTATCTTCTCAGGTTCCTTTGGTTGGACTTCATGTTTAATGACATCTTTCACCTCTCTGAACACCACATCTCGGTTGTACACAACCTTCCTTGTTACCAGGTTCCAAAGCTTATAACCCTTTAAACCATCCTTATACCCAATAAAGATGCACCTTTCAAATTTACTATCCAACTTGGTTCTTTTCTCCTTTAGAACATGTACATATGCATCACATCCAAATACCCTCAGATGTGAAAGAGAAGGTTTCTTACCAATCCATACCTCTTGTGGAGTCTTATCTTCGAGTGTTGATGAAGGTGATATGTTGACCAGGTAACATGTAGTCTCCACCGCCTGTACACAAAATTCTTGTCCTAACCCGGCACCACTGAGCATGCTTCTTGCCCTTTCCATCAACATCTTGTTCATTCTTTCTGCAACTCCACTTTTCTGAGGTGTATATGGAGTAGTCTTCTTCCATGCTATACCACACTTCTTACAGAATTATTCAAATTCCTTCCTGCAAAACTCTCCACCGTTATTTGTCCTCAGCGCCTTTATCTTCTTCTCTGTCTAGTTTTCCACCAGAGCCTTAAATTCTTTAAACCTATCAAAGAATTCAGATTTCTTCTTAAGGAAATATATCCATGTATTCCTTGAGAAGTAATCTATAAATGATACATAATACACAGACTTACCCAATGATGGAACCTTCACAGGTCCAAACACATCACTGTGCACAAGCTCTAATATATGTTTCGCCCTCTTACCACCAGAGGGGAAACTCACTCGATTCTGCTTCCCATACACACAGTTTTCACAGAAATCAAAATCTAGAGAGGTATTACTCATACCTTTTACTATACCTTTACCATGAAGTATTAGAAGGCCCTTCTCTCCAATATTTCCAAGTCTTTGATGCCACAACATGGTCTTCTCTCTAGAGACCACTAGATTTTATGCTCCACTTTCAGGAACCACAAAACTATTGCATCCATCAATAACAGTGCTACCTTGCAACTTGTGCAGAGTTCCTATCCGAACTCCCCACATCAATACCAATGCTCCCCGAACCATTTTGCAGGTATCCTTCTCAAAAACTGTTTTTACACCTGCATCATCCAACTTGCTTACGAAAATCAGATTTCTGGCCAATGCAAGAATATGCAGAACACCCAGAAGTGTTTTAACCCTTACACCTGGAACTTCAACTTTACTTTTCCGTGACTAACGATTCTAGCCTTCCTTTCATCCTCCAAGAAGACATCACCACCATCATATTTCCAATATTTTTAGAACCACTCTCTATGGGGAGTGAAGTGAAAGGATGCACCTGAGTCAATCAACCATGCCTCATGATCTACATGTGTACTTGAAGAAGCCAAGTACACATCCCCACCTTCATTTGAGGTAGTTTTTGCCTCTACAAAAGGAGCATCATCAGATCCCTTTCCTTTGTCAAGAGCTTTAGATTTACAATCCCTTTTGTAGTGACCTTCTTTTCCGCATTTCTAGCACACCACCTTTACAGGTTTTCCTGGAGATTTAGATCTCCCACTCGATGACTTATTTTTGTTTTTGTTCTAGGACCATCCTCGTACAGACAAGGCATCACCATTCTGGCTCTCCATATTTTTCCATCTCATCTCCGTTGTCAACAAGGATGAGACTATTTCATCAAACTACAAGGCAATTGCATTGCTACCTATTGCAATAACCAGACCATCCCACGAATCTGGTAGAGAACACAACAAACTGATGCACTTATCTTCATCTAAAATTTTAATATCAATAGATAATAGCTGATTTACCACAGTATTAAATGCATTCAAATGTTCTGTCACCGAGTCTCCATCTTTCATCCTCAGGTTATACAACTTTTTCCGTAGGAACATTTTATTCACTAGAGACTTAGATTGGTATAAAGTCCCTAACTTGTCCCACAAAGCCTTCGTTGTAGCTTCCCCTGATACATTCAACAATACTGAATCTGAGACACACAATCGTATTGTGCTCTTAACCTTCCGATCCAAATTCTTCCATTCTTCATCAGACACTTCCATTGGTTTAGTACCTGGATCTACCGTGACCCACTTCTTGGGTTTCCATAACTCAAAACTTTGACCATTAAATTTCTCGATCTCTATCTTTCCACTACTCGCCATCCTCTTTCACCACTCGAATCGATCTCGCAGATCTCCCACTAAACAGGGTCTACCACAGGCCCGAGTGAAGCCCCTCAGCAACAAAGGCATCCCCTTGAAGCCAAAATAACTCTAACACCAAATGTGGTTTTAACCCCATACAAAAATTACCCGCATAGGAATTCTAAAACACAAAAAATAAACAATGTGAGAGCATAACACATAAAACACATATACACAAAGATTTTCCCCTGGATCCCAAAACCGGGACTACCAACTTGATTTTTCATTATATTCCTTTCAATGTTACAATACATATTTATACATGCTGAAGCATCCAATACCATGGACCGAAAACTATAGCGTCCAAAACTATGGACCAAAAACCATCGCGTCTAAAACCATGTGTCAAAAATCATGCACAAAACCATAGGTAGGTTTTCCCAACCTAATATAGGGTCCAAAAACAAAATTTTCCGGGGTGCTACCCTGAACCCCATAGAGTGGGGTCACTTGCACCCCTCAAACCCACTATGAACCCCCCCCACTGCACAATCGACACAACGAAGGAGGGGCTCCGCCCCCCTTCTAACCCCCCGGTTAACTACATGGCCTAGTCGTGGAAAGAATATAACACAACACAACATCATACATGCAAGCATCATTTAGCTTCCAAAGATCCATGCATATCCTTATTTCTTCTTTATGTTTCTTTTCCTTAACTACTATCGGGCTTACCCAATTAGACTCTTCTACTGGTTCAATAATTCCTGTTGCGAGCATCTTTCCAACTCAGCGTGAACCCTTTCCTTATACTTAGGATTAAGGTGGTAAGGTCTTTGTTTTACAGGCTTCGCATCCAGTTTCAGGGTGATCTTCATGACACCCAGGTCTCCTATTATTCCTTTTAGATCAGAAAACTTTGTGGGAAACAAATCCTAATATTCGTGGAGGAGTTCAGTGACCTTGTCTACTGTCGCATCATCCCAATAGTCCCCAATCTTTGCAAATTTTGGTTCCGCCTCTATGCCAATGTTGACCTGCCTGGTTTTCAGCGGCGCGGTTATGTCAGGATCCTCTATCTATGAACCTTCAACCTCGTGGTGACCTTCAATTTCCGGAATATTAACTCTTCGGGGATCCTTATCTTCTTCTTCAACGATCACGTTATAGCATTCTAGTGCATGACTCAACTAGGGAGTCCAATTAGGTTGGATCAGGTCCAAAGGATCTTGTGGTATCCTAAAGATCGCTGCTTTAACCTCCTGTAGCGCCGTTTCAATACAGTCAAACCCATCCTCAAAGCTGAACGTCATTAAAAATCCCATCGATTTCCAAGTACCAATTAATTGGTATGATGCCCAGGGTATGAAAAAATAGATGCACCCATTCAGGCTGGGGCTTTGCTCCATAAGCCTTATTCCATTTAGCCAGGTAATTGTATAGGTCATATTTTCCATCATACTTATTTGTCATCCACACTTTTTGTTGCCCAAAACGTATTGTTATCATCCTCCTATAGTCGCCACAATCACTGAAACTATCCTTATGCGTACCCCACCATCTTACAAGCATATCGCACAATACCCAGTCCAAGGCCTGGAATGGATGTTTCTCCAATACTTATTTTTCAAATGCATCCAAAAAGAAATCAACATTAGTTAGCCCATGATAATGAGGCAGATCCTTGACTTCAGATGACACACAATGCAACAATTTGGTCATTATATTCTTCATGCAACCGGTTTTTCCAATGCTCTAATTCTTCATCCGAATCTGATGTGTAGGAGCTTTCACGATCCCATGTAATGCATCTGTCTACTGCCAGATTCACCCAATCCTAGTCTCGCATTGTTATCTTGTAAATCTGGTCCAGATTGTCATTGCTTTCATAATCGTAGACTAGTTCTGTATAGCGCGGTCCCTCCATGGGATCTAATGGCACCACCACACGGAGCGACTTGTTTTCAAATACCATCTTCCGCTTCTTCAGGTTGATTACCCCATTCATGTCAGTGGCCCAATCAATTCCAAGGAGCACAGGGTAGGGATTTCTATCATCCAAAATCTCTATTACCTCAAAATCCGCCAACGCGCTTACACCCTCAATGTCAATTGTGACCCCTTGCAGCCTCCCCCTTGGGATAATTTTCTATTGATTCGCAATTCTTAATTGTATCGGAGACCACTGGAGCATAGGTCCCCCCATTCTCTCCCAGGTCTATTTTGGAAAAACATTCGCAACAGAGCCCAGATCCAAGATAACTTGGTCCATCTTGTGTTCCCCTATCTGCGCGGTGAGTTTTATCTCCCTCCCGGTCCTTGCCTTGTGCTTGTCAAGCTTCTTGATCATGCGTGGTTCACTAGTAGTGCCATCCTTACCAGCGCACCGATTGATTAGTTCCTGTAGGCCATTCACAGCCTTATTGTCATGGAGCAGCTTCATGCAGGTCTCTAAGAACAAGGTAATCATGGATGGGTCCATTTCTTCAACTGGTTTCTCCCAACTTCCGGAGGTACAGGCCTCAGCAAAGCTTTTCTTTGCTTCCATAAATGTTTCTTTTGCACGCTCTAAATCAATTCTAGTCTCCTTTTCTAGTGCTTTGCAGACCCATACTTCTTCTGCAGGTTGCTTCCCTTTATCCTCCCCTGTCATGGTTCCACTCCATAGCATAATTTTTACCTTAGGGTATTCCTCGCGAGGCTTAACTCTCATCATCTAGAGGTTTTGCGTCAGCTGCGGAGGCTGCACCCCATTTTCGTGAATCTTAGCCAACAATATTGGTCAATCCTCAATTGCATGGTCAAACTAAGTACAGTAACAACATGACAATCGCATCAGATTCAGATAGTCCCTCACGTAGTGTCATGGGCCTCCGTAATTGTAACAAAAATGCTATCCTTTGCCTCTCCTAGGCCCTCCTCCACCTCGGCCTCAGCTGTGCCCCTGATACTCACCTCACGTTCCCCCAATTCCTTGGTCTGGAGGCCACGTTTCTATCTACACTCTGTATGTGGGTGTCCTATCCATCATCAATTTGTAACTTCGACAACTGCACTCATCATGGCCTACTGATTGACAGAAATTGCAGAACAGTTGTTACGATGTTTGTACAAATTTATGTAGCAAATGGCAATTATCATTCATACGTTTCCATGCTACTTGACATATAGCACACTATAGCACAAGCCCTGCACTTGGCCGTGCCGCGGCCTCTGGTCGTAGAGGCATTGGTCCTCCTGCTGTAACATAGTTCGCGAAAACTGGGTAGTGATCCTTATCATGCCCTTGACCCTTTCATTTTATGCACCAAACCTCTTCACGCGCCTCTGGCCAAGCAATTTTGTCCTACTTCAGACTTTTCCTTTTGAGACAAAGGTTTTGCAACTGTGCATGAATCTGCTAAATCCCCAGATTCAGATCTTGCATTGGAATTTCATGCAGTCTCATTGCAATCTCCAAGGCTTCTTCCTCAGTCGTAATCTTCTGTTGTGATAGCGCAACCCTTAAGTGAGGCAAAAGCGAAGCCACGAACCATTTGTGGTGCTGCCCATCCATCAAATTTATATTAGCTTCACAGATTTTACATTTCAATCTATGATCTAACTCCCAAGGGGTCTCACCTAGTTTCATCACGATTTCCTTGAATCCCACAATCGGCTGTGCTTCAAACTTAGGCCTACTGAATTCTTTATGCAGCACGGCCTGGATCTCTGCCAGCATAGTTGCCTGGTTGTCATTAGAGTACTTGATGTACCAAGTTAGCGCGCGATCCTACAAATCACTAACCAACATCGCCTTCTTCATGTGATCATCCGTGACTCCTTGAGCTTCCCATACAACCTTTATGACAAACCAAAATTGGTCTGGGTCCTCATTCCCTACACCCTTGAATACAAGTAGTTTTACAAAGTTCTCCATATTGAACAGTGGAGGTGGCAATGGTGTGGGTGATGTGGTGAGCGGTGGAGTCGAGGATGGAGGTGGTGTGGATGGATGTGATGAGGGTGGAGGCAGTGTAGGTATTCACGAGAACCCTTGTCTTATCAACTAACTAGCACTGAGGGCAGAAATTTGTGGTGGTCCTTTGTCGTCACTTAAAGGAGATCTGATCAGTGGGCTATACTCAGGACCTTTTCTTCCTTCAGCCCTAAAAGGTTTTCCGCTTCGCGTAGCTCCAACCATCAAGGTAACCGCATAACCCATTGTTCACACAAGATCATCTTAATCGAAGTATCAATGATTTTAAATACTTACCTCATGTCTTTTGAAGAAGTGATGCTCTGCTTCGTTGTAATTAAGAGAGCTATCGACCGCAAACTCGGTCACAAATCCTCCTATGATGCGGTCAAGCCAATGGTCGACAACGTGCGCGATCTTATCTTCAAAATCTTCTAACCTCCTTACTAGCTCCGGTGTCAAACAATCTACTTGTCAAGCCTCCACCTTCCTTGACCATCTACCAACTTTGCAATCTACTCGTATAACTCAACTGGGAAGGAACAGAAGAAGCTTCGTGTATTTTTGTGTATAGGTATCTGTCCAACCACTGTTCTTTCATCAGTCGTGGATTCTTGTTTTCTTGCACTGCAAATTCGTGGGTCTTTCTATCCAACCAGGTTTCAATTTCTTTCTTAGTTGGATTCCAATGATACGATATCAAACATCTCTCATGTAGATCCCAGTCTTGACAATGGAACCATTTGTTGGCTTGATGGGCCCTGACGTAGGTTCAACGTTAGTCAGCCAAGAAAATCCCTACACTACTGGCCCTTTCGGCATTAGCCTACGGAGCATGGACAAAAGTCTCACCTAAAGTAGTATGGGGGAATGTAGGAACCAAGTTTCTGCACCCTGAGATGGTCGTGATGTCGATCTGTACTTCTTGATCCTACCTTCGTTCATATCAATAAGATTTTATGGCATATTGATGTTCCTTCGCTCCCATCCTTTATTCTTTCTTACATTCATTAAACAAATATAATTGAATACATTCACACATTAAATAAGCATTATAATGTAAACCCAGATCGTATCATAATATAATTAGATGCATTAAACAGAGAAAAAATACACAGTGATTTCCAAAATACTTCTCTTTTATTGATATCTCAAGTTCGGTACAGACTTGATCCACCCTGCGCACATAGCTGCAGGAGTCCACACACTCAGCTGTGGACTTCCACCCTAGGCCTCTGTACACTCAGTTGTAGAGCCTCTACCTATGCTAAGACCCGAGAACACTCAAAACTTCTTACCCCAAAATCCTTCTTACTTATACTACTCCCCTTATACTCTTCTAAGACTCCCTTTTTATACAATCCCATGGTCTGCGGACCATGGGCAGATCTTTACAATTGACATGAGACTTCACAAAACAAGGGCGGAAAACCCTTTGACCTCTTCATGCTCCATGACCACAAAATGTAGAGGCTTTACATCTTTATTACAAAACTTGAGCCTTCTTCCCCAAAACTGGCTCTTGGGGGAACCCGTTCCCAACACTTGATGAAGTATCAACACTTGGAGAAACCATGTGGAAGCTCTATGAGGGGTTTGTGACCGTACATAAAGTAGTTTTCCATTTGCATGGTCCACAACAGCAGAGCAAAAAGTTTGTTAAAGCTCTCAAGAAAATACAAGCTTCCATCACCTATGTGCAAGTATGAACAATGTGATACAAAGGGGAACCTTTTGAATTAGTGAAGAAAATGAAGCCGTAAGCAGAGCTAGAGAAAATGAAAGTTCATATGTTGATTCAAAACAACAAACATCTCACCTCATTTATTGGTAGCATTCAGGCCTCATATGTATGGTTTTTTAGTAGTTTGGATGTCTTGGTGAAAACACACTAGATCCCATCAGTCGGTTCACTCACCAAAGCCAAACCTAGGAACCAAGTCTATCAGGAGATCAAAGAGTAATTGGAGCAATTGAGACATATTTCCACCAAGGAAGATTTGGAGTTGAACAAACAGAACATGCAAAATTACATTTGTTGTCCTATCCAAGGCAGAACAATGTTTCTCATGCTTCATAATGAACTTGAAACCGGTTCCAAGACATTGTACCTGGATGTCATGGAAGATACAATCTGCTTCCATCCATACACCATCATGCAGTTTGGGGACATTATCACATAGTACCGAGCTTGGAACCAATAGGTGACTGAGAAGCAGAAAGTGGAGGTCGTTGATCTAGAATTCTCCCAAACTCAAGCATCATAGTATTGTGTCTTGTTAGGATGTCATGTTGTCTCTACCCTATTTTTTCTTATATGGGTACAAGTGTAAAATGTAATATTATTTGTGATTTGTTGTAAGTGAAATTCCAAGTGTCAATATTGGAATATGAAGACTCATGATGTAATGTAATGAGTCATTTTGTAAAGATGTTGAAGAGTCATGAGGGTAGTTCAAAGGTCACAAAGGGGAGTTGAAGAGACACCCCCTCTTGTTATAAATAAAACCTCATAACTCATGTAAAGGGCTTTTGGGAGACAAGATTTTGGCTAGGCTTAGGGTTAAAAGGAGCTTGGGAGTATTGTGAAGAGCCTTGGATTCTCCATAGCATAGAGTGAGTATACTTCCTTGGAGGAGTAGGTGTTCTTGACTTTAACGTTCACTATTGGGGCTAGTGGTCCATCAATAGTGTATGTATGAATGTAACTTTCAATTATAATAAATTAGGGCCAACAAACTTTCATGCATATATTGTGAATATAGTAGGACTTTTCTTGTTGTATTTGCAATGTACATTATTTAACTTACGCTTATGCTTATGAACTATTTTTTTTGCATTTGTATGAATCTTGTTGAATGCTTGTTGTTGTATTAATTCATCACTTTAAATTTTGGACTATTTCACATCTTAGCTTGTGACATCATTATATCTGTCCATTGATTTCAAGTTGTATACTATTACGGGTTTCCAAGGGGCACACTTCCTTTTCCCTTCGTGTGTGGAACCTTAATTTATCACACTTGACTTTCCGTAGGGTCACACACTTTCTCTCTCCCAAAGTTACCATCACTCTGCGTATTTTCACAGTCAAGGCATAGCATTACCACCCATTATTGGGACTCCTACTCCAAATGGTGTGAGGTCTAGTTGGGACTTCATATCGAGGAGATCCCTTGAATGCTAGTGGGTCTAGCATCGTCAACATAGGGTTACCATGAGGTGGAGAAAAGTGGTTCAAGATGCAACATTTGCAATGGACTTATTTGATCAAAAGGTTAAGAACAAATCCAAACTAGAAGAGAGGAATGCCTAACAGTTGGTTAAGACATCCATGGGATGGAGTAACTTTAATAAAGCATAGACACATAAGATATGATGGTAGATTTAGACTTATCTACTTTTATCACATTAGGATATTGTTGGAATTAAGAGAATAAAGTATCTTAAAGTTTCCCTATTACTTACTGAAGAGTCTCATTAAAATTTCTAAGATAGCATAAAAATATCCAATCAATGATAATCATATATATCAGCGTGCCTTGATAACAATGATTATAGAGTGGGAACTTGCCAAAACCCACGAGACATGGAAACTTTACTTATGAAAAATCATTGTGTCACAATGGAAGAAAATGAGACTATGGAGTAAGAAGGTACACAACAAGATGAAGATGAAAATTAGGATGAATATCCAAAACAAGTATATGAACAAGAGAAACTAGTAAAAGAGTCAATATTGAGGAGAATGACCAGGTCTATGTCTATATAGGTTGATAGAGAGGAAGAGTTAGTTACACTTCCTAAAAAGGAAATGAAGCAAAGAACTCAATATCTTCCTTTGATTGAAATAGAATATAATGATAGAATTGACAAGGATCATCAAGTCCTTCATGACTATATAAAATCTTTAGAGACTAAAGAAAAATAAGAACAAAATACTACAAACCAAGGAAAGTTGCCAGAGGAATATACCTTCGTTGATGACAAAGATGAGTATACAAATACAGAGGAAGAAATGAGAGAGATTATAGGAAACCAATATTCAAAACAAGGTTAAACACTTCATGCAGCTTCACTATAGGAAGTCGTATCTCCTCAAGAAAAATCCTTGAGAAGAAGGGGAAAATAAAGAAGTTGAAAAACATTGTACAAGAAATGCAAGTCTTAGAAAGATATTTGAAGTCATAGAATGATTTGTTGAACAAGCACAACCTTTCATTGATAAAATAAAATTAAAGTATTTTGGAGGAAAACAAAAAGTTGCAAGAATAAAACAACATTATTTCTACACAGACATATAAATGGTATGAACGGAAAAAAGGTCCTTAAGGCTGTAAAAAGAAAAATTGAAAGTAAAGCTATTCATGAAGAAACCTAAGACAAAGGGGAAATCATCACAATATCCCAAAGATAATCTGGATCTTCTATTACATACAACTAAAACAATGTGATGCGGCTCATGATAATTTTTTGGAATTAGGAAATACTTTTCCTTCAGTCCGGGGGGGTTGTCTGTCCTCCTTTTGATAAAAAAAAAATTGCTATGGTTTTTGACTTCTTTAGCCTAAGAAATACCTCTTTTTGTCATTTATGATGATATTTTTCCATATTTTCCCTATATTAACACTTTCCCAAGGTATTTTCATTGAATTTTTAATTTTTAAAATTTCATCTAATTAATTGTGTTTAAAAAGAAAATTGCATATTTAAATAGATTTCGTAAATCATCCTTCATTTTTATATTTGCAGGTGGTATGGATAAAATTATAGAACATTGGTTTTGATCGTAGGTGCACTGACATGGTGAGTTTCATACCTGCTCGTCCCAAAACAATTCTGATACCCTTGTTCAATGCACAATCAAAATGGGCACTTTGACAGCTAAAACATACACGATTTTCTAAAAAGGAATGGATCTGACTTTTAGAGATTATATCCATGATATGAGTGCCCAACAAGGTTGACTGGATCATGTATCACTCTTAGAAAAGGTTGCGATTAATTTAGAACAAGATTGTTGGGTATGTGGTTAAATTGTTTCCTATAAAGGCAAGAAAACTTGGTTTGCCAAGCATGTTATTATTTTTAGAATTCATATTTTGACAAGTGATTTTGAATTTTCAACCTCTGGTTTCAAGTTAAGCATACTTGCTGAGCAGTGGAAGGGCCCCAACCACTCAAGAAAATACACACTTTTCATTGTTGCACATTAACCTGGTAAATATATGTTTTTTCATACTATTTACTATTGAATTTCCACATTTATATGCTCTAATTGTGTCTTGTAAATTCATATTTAAACTGGTTACGAAACTAGTTTTTTGGTCCTTGTGTAGATAAGCTTTCATGCTAGTTTTAAATCCTTTGTTCATAATTGTTATTTGCTGATTATTTTATGGTTGTATTACCTATTTGCTAAATTTTTCAATTTTGTTTTAGTGCAACTATATCATCTAATTGTTAGTATACATTCATTATGCATTATAAGCAACATCTCACTATATTGCATAACAACCACACTCACTCATTTGCATTAATAGAATACATCTTTTGTTGTAGGTTTAATTGTGTTTACAAGACTTTTTAACACATGTTAGTTGTTTGAAGGATCAACCTAATTGGGAAAAGTAACCAAGGCACCGAGAGTGCCATTCACCAACTTTATACTAGAACAAGGCCCCAACATCTTGAGCAATTTTATTTTTTTTCCTTAAAAATATGTCAAACACCATAATTCCTTGCTTTTATCTATTTCTTTCCTAGGATAATTGATGGTTTGAGAACACACTAGCTAAAGTGATGAGTAGAAGATTATGAATTACCACTCATCTTCACTCTCACGGATGGGGAAGGTTGTATTGCATTCTCAACCTCTTAACTAGTATTGGGTCAAAATTGATTAGATTGACTAAAAGACTAAAAGATTAGCTTCAGATTTTGAATATGATTGCGTAGAGAGCTTGTATTTGTGTGAGAAATTTCAGTATATGCCCAATTCAAAGTGCTCTTAAAATAGTGTGGTTTTCATTTCAAGATTGTGTGATTATATTAAAAGTTTTGTTTCATGATTTGTTAACTTAGTTGCTAGTTTTGACTTAGAAGTGACAACCAATATAACTTAACTCATTACATATTGTAGTGTGCTTCGAATTTTACAAACATCAAATTGATATAAAAATCATGTCCTAGTCTAGATCTCTAAACTAGACTAGCAGTCACTATAATTTTCACTTGGAACATTAAATTTTGATCAGATATATGGAATTGAAGAGAAGAAATCAAGGTACTACAACCTGAAATCATAGATTCAGAAGGGCTGAAATTTCAATTTTGTATCAAGAGAAATATTAGCCATCCAAACAATCTCCAAATTAAGGTTGAAATATATGTAACTTAAAAGGCATAATTTTTTATTCGAAGATCTATTTTGATGATTCAAATTTTGAAAGAGGAAAAATAAGAGTATTATTATTTTCTCGCATTTCTCCTAAGAGCTTTTTAAAATGTACTTCACCAACAGAACCCCAAGAGAGTGCTACTATGTCTTAAGAAGAAAGCGAATAGACTTCAAAATATATTGAAGAAGTAAAGGAATTATAAAACAAAATGGATAAGATGGGAAAAAAAATGGAAGATTTAAAAAACTTTGTGTTCACCGTCCTTTTACATACCTAAGAGGAGAAGCTTGCAAAGGAGATACCAAGACACAAGGAAATCTTTAAAATGTGGAGAAAATAAATATTGGGTTTCAAAATCATGATTTTTTGTCACCTCAAAATTGACATTTACAAGGATTCAATATGGCACTAAGGAACTAATCCATTCCAAAGATTAATATGAGGAAGTTTGATGGTAATGATCCTTAACATCGATATGCCAAATGGAACAATACTTTGATTTACACGAAGTGACAATGTTACAATGGTAAATATTACATTCATGTATTTAGAACAAGAAAAAGTTGTATGATATGAATGACTTTGTATATTGGTCCATTTTTATGGAGGAATCAATAACCTATTATGGGGATATTGAGAGAAATGCATTCTTTAGTTAAATGGTAAATATTTGGAAAATAAGTCCAAATCTAGAGATAGTTCAACAATTCAAAAAAGTTGAGTCTCAAGGTACGAACATTTCAAAGGACAATTTATTATACCATGGGAATTTTAAAGGAAAACATACAACATGAGGTATGTCTCTTTGAAGTCAAGTCCCTAAAGCATGATTTCAACCTGCAAAGGAAAGTTGAAAGTAAAATATGTGGCTACTAGAAGAGTGATCATTAACAACTATAGAGAACATCATGCCCCCTCTCCTAACCTTGCTCAACGAACAAGGTTTACACCTTAGTAAATGGATGAAAGAAGAGAAAAAGTACTAAGCATAAATTGTGATAGAAAGTATAGTAAGAGGCATAAACGCAGTGAGAATAAATTATTCTACATAGACCATGAAGAGAAATAAGATCAAGAATTGGAATTTTCACAAGATCTAAAGCTAGAAGAAACTACTACAACAATGTCTTGTTATGCATTAGCTAGCATCAATACTCCACAAATACATAAGATAAAAAGATATGTAAAAAGTAAAGAGGTAATTTTGTTGATTTATTTTGGTAGTACCCATAACTTCATCATTTTAAAATTGGAAAAATTCTCAATTTCTCTATATCTCTAGAATTAAAATTTCAAGTAATGATTGCAGATAGAAGTATTATAAATCATTCAAGGAAGCGTGATAGTATTAAACTAAATATGGGGTATTATTTATTGGATAGTCCCATGATTGTAGTTCAAATGCATGGTATTGAATTTGCATTAGACATCCAATGGTTACAATCATTGGGAATAGTGGCTCTTAATTTTCAACATCTTTTCATGAAATTTTCCTTTGAAGGCAAGGAATTTGATCTTAGAGATATCCAAGGGAACCCCTATAAAGTGATAAGATATAATAACATGAAAACTTACTAAAAAGGGGAAACTATGGTGTAATTATATGATTATTCCTATTAAATGTTCAAACATCTATATGCTTTGCTCCAATTTATCTTTAAAAAGTTATCAACAGTCATTGCAAGGTATTTGGAGAGAGTATTAAGGGTCTTCCACCTACACAATATCATGAACATGCTATTAATTTGCAACCTAGAAACTATACCACCTAAAATTTGACCTTATAGGTATTCATATGCACAAAAGAGTGAGATTAATCATCCGATACAAGAAATGTTAGAGATTGACATCATTGAACACAGCCAGAGTTCTTTATCTTCCCCAAAGATGATGGTTACAAAAAATGATGGTTCGTGACACATGTGTCTAGATAAATTAACACTGAGGTATTGTTTCCCCTATAAGGTTTTCTAGAGGATTGGATGCATGGCTTAGGAATTAGAGTTTCATCCATCTTCACTTGTACATCTAGTCTTCCATGTCTATTTCATAAAGGTAATTAGTGACAAGATCCTAGCCTGAACTATTTTATCAAAGATTAATGAAGTAATGAAAATCATACTAGAACTAGAAATAATTCTTGAAACAAGGGTTAAGTAGTTGAGAAATTGATCAATTAATGAGTACCTTATCAAATGGAAGAACCTACTAGTGTAAGAAGTAACATGGGAAGATGAGTTATTAACGAAGAAACACTTGTAGTTAGTCAAGTGTTGAGGGAAACACTTGTTTGAAGGGGAAGTGAATGTTAAGCCCTTGTAAATCCAAATTCTAGCCCTAAATATTATTTTGAAGCCCTATATATTGAGTTATTACACTTATTATTGTTGTGTTACATATGTACCAAGGATACCTAGTATTAAGATCATCATATCTTGTCTTGTATTGTATTCATTATAAAAGGAAGTTCCACCCTTGAAGTGGATTATATAACAGTGGGTTAGATCGAGTGTGTTGGGTGTTGAGAATTCTGAGGAGGAGGATTTCTTGGGTTGGATGCTTTTGTGGTATTATTAAGCCTCATTCATTGTCCCCATTGGGTTAGGTTTCCCAAATTGCAATTACTTGTTTCATTCATTGCTACCATCCTCATAATGAGTGGATTTCCCCTGAGGGTTTACCCAAGATGTGTATTCCATCATATGTGTGTTGTCCAAAGAAAAAAAATATAGTCATTTGATTAAAGGTAGCAAAATTACAAAAGTGGAAATTAAGAGGTATTATAGATTGCCTCTAAAATTCCTTTACATAAGCTACTATACATCTTTCTCAATAAAATTATCCTCTAAAGAAATAGTTCCATTAAGAAAATTTTATTTCTTTGAAAGCAAACATTATAGGCATTCATGTTCAACAAATTATCTCTAATAACAATGTTATGCAACCAGCTCATAAAATAGAAGAAAAGATAGAGAAAAGACTTCAAAATCAGCCTCTTCGAGGGGACAACCTCCTTTACATTACACAAATGAACAATTATTGGATGATACAAATGACAATACCTCCTTTCTATATATAGGAGTCTAAGGGGTCACAATATAGTCAAAGCCAACATAACAATAATAATGTAAGGGCACAACGATAACAATAGTGGGCTTCTATGAGGCATAATAATAACAATATGGGGACAAAATAGGCACAAAAATAAAAATAAGGGGCTACAATGACAATAATAAAAGGGAATACACTAGTATTATAGGGACCTAACATGCCCCTCTCCTTCAGAAAAGTGTTGTCCTCAATGCTTGAGTAGTTCT
>APFE031308421.1:239699-253842 GCA_000404065.3 Pinus taeda | reverse complement strand
CTAGGGACTGCTATAAATAGGAAGGGACCCAGAAATGCTATTTTTAGCAGTTTCACCTCTCACCCAATGTGGCCAATGACCTCACTAGCCAAACTGCTATTTTTAGACATGCTATTTTTAGCAGGTTCTAAATTTAACATTTCTTGTTGCACATTTTTCAATACTCCCTCTCAACAAGAAAGGCTTTTTCTTGAACCCGATCCTGTAACTCTGGAATGTTCTGCATGCAACACATCTACCCGGTCCACTTGCTCCAACAACACTTGGAACAAAAACACTCCCAACTGACCATTCTGTTGGGCTAGGAACATGCTCTGATGCTGAAGCTCTACCTGCTATTGGCAAGTGCTCCCTCTCTGACATCTGCGCTACTACAACATCTCCATGCATCTCGCACCATTGCACACCTCTCTGTGCCACCTAGCACTGTGCAAAACACTTGTGCCTCTTGCATTGCTGCAGCCTACTAGCTATGCACTCTCCTGGGATTCCCTACACTGTCACTCTCTCTGTCACTCCATCCGCATCTGTCTCTACCCAATCAATCAATTATTGCTACTCCACATCGAGGCTCCTGTAGCAAGGTCTCATCCAAGAGGTTGGGTACCTCAAGGATCCTGCCCCTCCTCCTTGGGACGATCACTTTATATCACCTCACCTCCTACCTGGAGGTATGGCCACATGGGATCCCTTAGCCCACCTGGCTCAAAGTTTCCCCCTATTGGAGGTCTCTGCATGAGTATATGTCTCTACTCGATCTCCACTCAGCTTCCCCTGTTGTGGTTGCTCCATAACCTCCTGAAGTTGTTGGACCAATTGTGGCTCCTCCACAACCGTCTAAGACTTCTTCTGGCTCTGCATGTTGAGAGGTAATATACCCTCCCTCTCAACCACCAAGTCTCCATCAGTTGCCTTGCTACTCAAGGCTTTGCATGTAGCTTAAACCTCAAGAGCATACAGGTTCTTGACCCATGAACCAATCTGCTTCACCTGTCTAGTGATGATGTGTCTAAGGAAAACCTTTTCCTTACTGAAGACTACATCATAGCCTCTGTCTTCCATCATCGCGATCGACACCAAGTTTCTCTTTAGTCCTGGTACATACTTGACATCGGTCAAGGTAAGGCGAGTTCCATGCTCCCTCTGAAAAATAACTATGCCTACACCTGAGACACTATACTTCTCATCATTACCCATCACTATGAGTAGCTGGAGATATTTCTTCTCCAAAGTATTGAACAAACTCTTGTCCTCGATCATGTGGAAAGAAGCTCCACTATCAAGAAACCAACCACTTCGCACCATGGATGAAACCATGCATGTGAAGAGTGTGAAATCCAACTCAAACTGTGAAGCAAGTGCCTCACCTTCAAATCCTTCCCCGGATCCCTTCTTGGATTTCCTGCATGGACAATTTGCAGCATAATGGCCCACCTCATGACAATGAAAGCATCACACTTTCAATTTGTCAGCCTTCTTCCCATCATTGGAAGAACTGGATTCGAAAAGAGAAACCTTCTCCTTCCCCTTCTTCGCCTTACTCGCTAAGGCACAATTCTCCTTATCAAGCATGGATGAAGAACTGTCTCTGGTGCTCCGTCTGATCTCCTCCTGCATCAAATCCAACCATAGTCATTCCCAATCTGGTAGTTTCTTCCTTCCATTCACTGAGTCCTGGTAGCTATGCCAGCTCTTAGGAAGGCCAAGGAGTGCTAGACTCACCATATCCTCATCCAATGTCATGACCCCTACACTTGCAAGCTCATCCCTACATGTGATGAGCTTAGTCAGATACATAGAGATCGTCTCATCCCTTTCACACTTGATCTTTCGAAGTTTGTCTTTCAGTGCCAACTTCCTCTGATCACTGCTATTCTAATATAAATCTTTCAATGTTTTCCACATTCCATGCGGAGTCTCCTTCCCATGGAGGCTCGAGACAATGTGATCTCGCACTCCCTCCAAGAGAATTCTCCTAGCTCTAGCCACACACTTCCTCCATTCCACCTGCTTAGTCTTGTCAGTAGGCTTAGGAATTTCTTGATCAATGAAATCCTTAAGGCCATTATCTTCCAAAACGACCTCCATGCGATCCTTCCAAGCTATATAGTTTGAGCTTCCATCAAGGGCATACTCAAGCCTCAAACCATAGAACGCCATAGATGAAATAGATGTGATAAGAACTTGAGATCTATATCCCAAATAATAAACTTTGAATTTCTCTTGCTAGTATACTATTCTTGCTTGATCACCTGTGCTCCGATACCATGTAGAAATTTCACCTGTAGAACAAACCGATATATGCAATGTCCTAAAGCATAATACTTGTTCTACTTCTACAAAACATTAAGCAGAAGCATAATCGAATTCATGAGCAACATCAAGTAGAAACATGCATAACTGATCAAGAAGAAAATAGATTTCTTCCTCATGCAAGGAATACTTACTAGAAATATCCTAGCATCTAATAGTACACTGTCCCACATCTGATCTCAATTGGGTCTCTGACAGAACTGACATGCAACGGTTATCCATGAGGGAATCCTCAGTTATCTAAAATAATAGTTATCACATGCATGCAAGCATTAACAAACTATATTTTATTAATTTAACAACTTGTTAAATAATCTAACTGGACTTGACTAGTTTGAACTAAGTCAACTCATTCTCTCATTATAGAACTCATACTTATTCCCTCAATCAATGGGACAACTCATGTGCACGCTCACAAAGACTTCAAATTCGAATTTCCTTAACTAACTAACTCAATTGAATTAATTAATTAATATTTCCAACCGCTGTTAAGACCAAAATTAATTTTACTTCCTATAGATAGACTAGGGACTGCTATAAATAGGAAGGGACCTAGAAATGTTATTTTTAGAACTTTCTATTTTTAGCAATTTCACCTCTCACCCAATGTGGCCAATGACCTCACTGGCCAAACTGCTATTTTTAGACATGCTATTTTTAGCAGGTCTATTTTTCGCACATTCTAAATTTAACATTTCTTGTTGCACATTTTTCAACAGTACTTTTCAAGTGGATTAAGTACGGAAAGGAGCGACAAAATTGGTCAAGGGAGATAAGGAGTAAGCGAAAGCTACAGGTAGGCTTCTTTACTATCTTATTTAATCTATTGATTATAGAAAAGGTAGAGAATGCTTTGTACTGTTGTTCTAGACTTAGCTACTAGTCTAGGGGTTTAAGGGTTTATCTGTAGACACTAAAACTTCCCAAAACAAACCTTCTAACAATAATGAATAAACCATCATCCTCAACCACATAACCTACTTCCGCAGAAGGGGAAGGGGAACTATGTGGAAAGTAGGCAAGTAGGCATATAGTAGAGGAAAAATTAGTAGTCCAAGAAGCCATACATATTTTTTTGTAAATTTCCAAATAAGGTATGACGATAAAATTGGACATGTTCAAGGAGCATGATAAGGATCCTAATAAGTGAAGATTTGATTGAATTTTCATTTTTTAAAATAATGTTAAATTTATTTTATGTGTTTTAAGGTAATTATTTATTTATTAAGATTTGATGTTTGTTTAATATAACTAATTAAGAGGTCAATGGGAGTAAACATTTTTTTTTTTAATTTATTTTGTATTTATTACAATGGAATATTGAAATTTTGAAAAATGTTTAATGTGATTAGTTAAATTTAGAGATAATAAAGAAATGAATTTTTTGGATCCCTATGAGTTTTGAGGTGTTATTTTAGAATTCGTTATTTTTTTGTGTATGACTTGTAGTTAAGTTGAATTTTTTTTCATCCAAGTTGTTATGTCTATTGAGTTTATTGATACCATCGTTATATAATGGGACACTTTCATGTATTTGGTGTGTAAGCAGGCCTAAGCCTGAATTAATATAAGTCTAATTTTATCAATTCTTTGTTATCTTTATTTGTTTAATTTGGTACCAAATCTAACAGGCCCGATCCATAGTTGTGTTTTTGTGTTGTTTGGAGAGTCATTCGTTTGAGAGATCCTCTGTTGTCATTATGAGCCAGAGGTGTCGTTGTAACATGTTGCCATATTCACCAATAAATACATTGTGCATTAAGCCTTTTAAAGAGCAAGATTTGAGTAGCAAGTGATGTCTGCATTAAAGAGATGAAAGTTTTTCTGCAGTTTGAGAGCACCATTGTCACTAATTCAGAAAATTGCTAAGGGCGTCTGAGTAGCCATAATTACCATTTGTAGAGTTGTAATATTGGTTTCTCGTGTAAGGAGAGATGTTATTTCATGATTATTGAGCAGTACAACTACGTAGTTGCTCAGCTAAAGTGCCCATAGTCCTAGCCACTACAGTTGCTGGAGGATACTCTTTTTAAAAGGAGGAGCCATCTCACGTGCACCACCAAAGATGGGAGGACAATAGATCATTAATCGATCACATGGCAGTTAATCCACCACATAAGTTTGGTTTGTGAAAAAATTACACTCTTGAAACCATTTATTTTAAAGTTCATACCATACTTTTCACCCATGGTGAAAAATTTGGTATTCTAATTTGTTTTTTTTGTTGGAAATAAGTTCTATGTGTGTTTTTTGATCGGTGAAAAGGAGAAATAAGGAATAAAAATAATTATATTCTTTTTTTAAATTGGTGAAAAGGAGCCCACGAGGCGTAGAATAGATAGTGATGGGATGTATTGTTAAGTCATTATGTGTTGTGAATGTCACCGGTTCAAAACTATGTGAGAAAAATCTAGTCATGTTAAGGGCTAGTGTGACCTAGGCTGGGTGCGATCACTAGGTGATTTTGATGATTTAGATGCCCCTAGGTCGCAATTTCTCAAGCCAAAGGTTTAGAATTTAGTCATCTCTAGAGGACATAGACAACCTGAAGAAAAAAAATGTTGAAAAGGAGAAATAAGAAATTAAAAAAAGGGGGTAATGTGACAACCCCAGGCTAATTCTCGTTAATTGTAAATATTTCACATATTGTGATTATAATTAAAAGGCCTAAGAATTGGGACAAATATTCCAAAGTTTGAGAAAGGAGGTTGCTTAGGATTTGAAGGAAGTTTGACTTGTTTCATGACAACCATTGAAGGTTGGAAGGAGTGCCTTAAAGGGAATGGTTTTGCAAATTAATTGAGCAAGAAAGAAGGACAGAAGAACCATGCCTACCTTGGATAATTCTATAAGGAATAAAGGAAAAAATTAAATAGATAATGCACTACATTGGAAGTTGGGGGATAGAAAATTCTACCAACAAGAAGTGGGGAGGAAGGAAGTGCTAACACACAACAATCTCACCACTAGTCAGATATGACATAATCACTATAGCTGAGAAGGAAGAGGTTTGACAACAATGTGTGCCACACAACCAACAAAATGGTTGCAACAACATAAGGAAAAAGACAATAATTCTCACGGAAGGAGGACTAAATGCACTATAAAGAGGAGAGCATTCGTAAGAGAGCAGGGGAACGCATTAAGAAAGAATGATTATGATACAAAGAAGGAGAAAATGTAGGTGAGTGAAACTAAACAAGAATGAGAAAAGAAAAATCTGGGATGCTACTAGAATGCAGGTGGATAGAGCCAGTTTTCGATTTAGCATTGGGAGGTGGAAGAATAACCCTTAGGTGAGGATAATAATCTTTGAATTCCTTGTAACCCTGGAGGGTGGGGATAATTTTCTCTGAATTCCCTTGACAACTTAGGTCAAGGCCTGTTCTTCGATTCCTAGTCGAAGGGTTCTCTAGCTCCCTCTTCTTGTTTTTTTGGTTTTACAGTGAGCTTTAGACTTCCTTGATGATTTAAAGGTGGATGTATAGCCTCTGGATTCTCTTACTGATTGGACGGTGGAGGTATATCCTTTGGAATTCTTTACTCTTTTGAGGGTGGAGGTATAGCCTATGGACTCCCTTGATGCGTTGAGGGTGGAGGTATAGTCTCTAGACTCCCTTGCTGCTTTTAGGGTGGAGATATAGTCTCTGAACTCCCTTGCTACTTTGAGGGTGGAGGAATAACTCATGGATTCCTTGCTGCTTTGAGGGTGGAAGTATAGCCTCTAGACTCCTTTACTACCTTGAGGGTGGGGATATAGCCTCTAGATACTCTTGCTAACATGAAGGTGGAGGTATATCCTTTGGATTCCCTTACCAATTTGAGGGCGGAGGTATAGCCTCTAGATTCCATTTTTGATTTGAAGAGTGTAGGTGGTGAACCTCTGGGTTCCCTGTGAAACATTTACCACATGAAGTAGTTGGTGGGTGGAGGTGGATGGTCCTTTAGAGTCCTTATTTCAGTTGAAATATTTGGTTTAATCTCCTTAGCACTCATCCCAAGCTATGGAATTTGGCTTGGGGTGATTACTGCAAGAAAGGTTTGGCTGCAGTGTGTCTAAGGTTGAGTGGAGAGTTGAAGTCTCAATCTCAGTTGTCTAGTTTGATTTATCAAAGATAAGTGTCTTCTTATGACTCTCATGTCATGAATACTTTATGCTTGTTTAATGTATTACTTTTGTAGAAACTCTGACTGTAGATTAATCTGATAATGCAATATAACTAAAGCAAAATACTTTAATATACTTCTACAATCAATTAGCGAAAGCTTAAAAGATTTAAGCAAGATCAAGTAGAGCACATATAACCAAAAGAAGAATCAATGCACATGAAACACAGAAGAATACTCAGGGGAGAGCCTCAGCGAAAAACCCCACTATCTGTATTATCATACAAGTTGGAAATATCTCAGAATTACACAAAGCTTTAGCTCTCATAGCTAGCCAGCTCTCAGTACAATCCTCATTGTTATAGACATTTTTGGGCACTGCAACCCCAATCATAAATGTCCATATACTGAGGGCTCCTAAGTCCTTGAAAGTGTTGATTCACTACCTAAAGGAACAAGGTCAACTGATTACATCATCTCCCAGAAGTTCTCCACACAAAACTGCTCAGAAATGGTCAAAATTGGACCATACTGAATGCCCAGTGCAGAGGGTGTGATGCATATCACCTTCCCAGTGTAAAGGGTGCGATGCATACTGGATGGCCCCTCTATAGGGTGCGATGGGCGAGAATGGACAAATGGTAGAGACAGTTTGCGAGGTGGAAGATCATAGAATCTTCCAAAAACTTCCCCTCTGACACTTGCCTCTCTGATTTTGACCAGGGATGAGTAAGAGATCATCAATCTCCAAGTGGAACCAAGAACTATCAAAGAGAGGACACTAATCAAAATCCCAGAAGCTAACTCACCCCCTACAATCATCTATATATGGATCCCTCATCACAGAGATCCAGAGGTTGGAATCTTGTATCTGGTAGAGAAGTGTTGTTGGTTTTCTAGTGAAACTTTATAGTGTTGGGTGATCTAAGCTTTACTTGAGGTGAAGAAGGGATTTCTTGCTGGAGGATGATGCTGGGTCAGAACAATTGGTTGTAATCCTCTTGCTATTCTTGATATTAATAAAGCTATTCAAGTTTTCCTCCACATTCGTGTATGTTTGATTGTATATGCATTTGTGTGGTTAATACATGTCTGGTCCTCTGTTGTTTATGAATATAGATCTCTGTTCTTCGATAGTATTATGCTGCTTTGATTCCACAGGTGCTCTCTAAAGCTGTGTAGACAAAGAAGGAGCGGCAAGGATCTATCAAGAAGGAGAGGAACCGAGCAAGGAACCAAGCACAAGACAAAGGTTGGTGTCCTCTAGTCCCCTCTTGTCTATTTTTCATAAAGGGAAATGAAAGTAGTTTTAACTTGTTTGTTTCTAAGATAGCTACCAGTCTTAGTGGGAATAGCAGCTCTAAGTGGACACTACTCCTGGTAACACTCATAGATGCTCACAGACAAAATAGACTGCTCATATGCCTTCTCCTCTACCCTCCAAGCTTCTATTTCCTTGCATTGTTTCTCCTGGGTGATCCAGCTGTTACCAAGTGTAACACTGATCACTCACACTGATCTCACACCATGTAAAACTGTGCAATACTCAAGGAATGAATTCCTTCTGCATGCATGAGTTTTATTTATAGGAAAGATCATGCAACTGATAGTACATTGTCCCTGTCTTTAATCTCAACTGGGTCTTTCTCTGAATAGACATGCATGAGTTACTGATGAGAGAATCTTCAGTGATCTGGAGTACACTAGTTTGATGCATGCATGCATTAACTGATTGAACTCACAATTAGTTCCTCAAATAGTTTGGAACTAATTTAATTGGACCAATAAATTGAGCTAACTAATTACAACTCAAATATAACTCATCCTTATCTCCTTAATTAAGGGATAATCTCCTTAATTTAAGGGATAACTGTTGCGCGACTTCAGAAAGACTTCTAGCTTGAATTTCTCCAACTAATTAACTGAAGATGAATTAATAAATTATTTTTCAAATAGATGGTGAGACTAAATTCGAATTTTAATTCAAGGACAAATTAAAATTGGAATATTCTTGTTGCCACATTTCAACACCCCCTCTCAACAAGAAAGGGATTACCTGCCACCCCGATCCTATCTTTCTGGAACTCGAATTTACACTTTGACAATGCCTCTGTCAAAATGTCAGCATCTTGATCCTTGATCAAAATATACTGCAACACCATGATCCTCTTCGCTACACAGTATTTGAGATGATGGTACCAGATATCGATGTGCTTGGACCTATCATGAAATACTGGATTCTCAGAGAGTTTGATACAAATCTGATTATCACAATAGATCACAGTTGGATCCATCCTCTGATCAAACAAACCAACTAGAATTTTCCGCATCCAGATGGCCTCACATGTTGTTTGATGTGCAACCATGTATTTAGCCTCTGTTGAGCTGAGTGAAACCGACCTATGTTTCCTATTGTACCAAGAAACTGTAGCTGACCCAAGGTTGGAAATCCCTCCTAATGTGCTCTTTCGATCTGATGGACTCCCTGCCCAATCTGCATCAGTGAAGCCCTGTAATCTCACTCCCTCTATCCATTTGTACCATAATCCATACTGAGATGTGCCTCAGAGGTATCTCAATACATGCTTTGCTGCCTTCCAAAACATCTTGGTAGGCTGAACCATCGCTTGACTCAGTTGGTTCACTGCATAGCACAAATCTGGTCGTGTGTTCACTAAGTAGATTAGCGAACCCACAAGCTGCATGTACATAGTAGCCTCTACTACTTCTCCTGAAGTAGCATCCTCCTTCCTCCAATTACCTGCTAGAGGACTCTGCATGGGCTTGCACTTCTCCATGTGGAATCTCCTGAGTATCTTATTGGCATACTTGCCCTGAGACACAAACAACTCCCCATCCTTATGCCACACTTCCATTCCAAGGAAGTAATGCATGAGACCCATGTCTTTCATTTCGAATTCTCTTGCAAGGTCCTCCTTGCAAGACATGATCAACTGATCATCACCTGTCAATATGAGATCATCAACATAAAGTACAATGATAAATTGCTTGCCTTTCACCATGATGTGGTACAGGTTTTTGTCTATCCCAGTGTACCAAGCATGAGGTGCTTGCTTCAGCTTGTACAAATCTCTCTTGAGTCAGCACACATGCGAATCACGATCGAAGGTCTCAAAACCTTTCGGCTACTCTATGTACACCTCTTCCTTAATCTTGTCATTGAGGAATGTAGTCTTCACATCCATCTGATGGATCTTCCAACTCATCTGTGCTGATAGTGCCAACATCGCTCTGATAGATGAGTACCTTGCTACAGGAGCAAAAGTAACATCATAGTCAATCCCCTTGACCTGTGAAAAACCACAGGCAACAAATCTTTCCTGATGTTTCTCCACACTACCATCAACGACTTGCTTTACCTTGTGATGCCAACGAGAACTCACAACTGACTTGTTCTCCGGTATCGGAACCATGTCCAAAACACTGTTACGAACTATGGAGTCATACTCCTCCACCATAGCATCAACCCAAATCGTTTGTTGCACTGCTTCCTCAAAGGAAGATGGCTCGGTCTCAACACATTCCCCAACAAGGGACATGTATCCAGTGTACCTCTCAGGTGATCTCCTCTGTCTACACTGAGAAGATGGTTCTCCCACATTCTCTCTCGCATCCGACAACAATCTGTCAGCTTCTCTTGTGCGCTTCTGTCCATCTCTGGAAGACTCTGCTTGAGTGGACGTCTCCACTCCTGGAACCTCTGCATGCGGCTACTCCACATTAATCTGAGGCTGCTCCGCATCAGTCTGAGGCTCCTCCTCCTTAGGAATCAACAGTTCCTCCACAACCTGTAGTTGGAGCTCCCTCTCAAGGGAAACTCGCATGGCCTTCTGCTCATCAAACTTGAGATCTCTGCGAACCACTGTCCTTCGACTGGTAGGCAAGTACACCCGATAGTTGTGGGGTGTATCAGTGTATCCCACAAGTATCCCCAACTCGGTTGTCAGCTCAAACTTCTTCCATGCATCCTTTATCACATGGAAATATATCGATGAGCCAAAGATCTTGAAGTGACCTACATCTGGTCTATTACCGGAGAAAGCTTCCTTTGGTGTCTTCATCCCAAGTATGCGATGCAGGTTTCTATTCTGCAAATAGACTGTTGTGTTGCATGCCTCAGCCCACAAGTGAAGTGGTAGGCCTTGGTCATGCAACATCGCCCGTGCTTCCCCTACAATAATTCTGTTCTTCCTTTCGGCCACCCCATTCCGCTGTGGGTTATGAGGTGCCGTCAACTCTCATTTAATTCCTTCCACTGCACAAAAGTCTTTAAACTCTTGAGAGACATATTCTCCATCGTTGTCACTTCTCAAGGCCTTGATCCTCTTCCCTGACTCTTTCTCGACCAAAGCTTTGAACTCACAAAAATTTGAGAAGGTTTGGTCCTTCTTTTGCATGAAATAAATCCAAAATTTACGAGAAAAATCATCAATGAAAATCACATAATACCTTTGCTTCGTAGTGGATTTCATTGAGAATGGTCCACACAAATCAGTATGAACTCACTCTAAGATCACTTTTGCTTGACTCTCTCAATCATGAAAGGAAGACTTGGTGTACTTTCCCAAGGTACAACCTTTGCATGTGTCAACTTGCTCAAGTTTACCTTTGGGAAGTCCTGTAGATATCTGCTACATTATCTTCAAGGCCCCATGATGCTAATGGCCCAACCGCCTGTGCCACAACTCTCCAATGTCTTGGCTTTGCACCAATTCTACATTCGGACTCAATGCTACACAATCATCTACCTCTAGTTTATAGAGATTCTTCACTCGAATCCCAATCCTCTTGGTCTGACCCGTGGCTATGTGTCTTAGGAATGCCTTTCCTTTACTAAAGACAACATCGTAGCCTTTGTCCTCCAACATCGTGACTGATACCAAGTTCTTCTTCAGTCCAAGCACATATTTCACATTTGTCAAGGTGAGAGGAGATCCATGCTCCCTTTGAAAAGCAACAACGCTCACTCCTAAAACATTGTACTTTCCATCATCACCCATCTCTATGTGCATCTTGAGGTCTTTCTCCTCCAAGGTACTGAATAAACTTTTATCACCGATCATGTGGAATGAGGCTCCACTATTAAGATACCAAACACAAACCACCATCGATGAAACCATGCATGCGATGAGGGTAAAGTCCATTTTGAATTGAGAGGCTAATGCCTCACCTTCCGATCCTTTCGAGGATACCTTCTTGGACTTATTCAATGGGAAATTAGTTGCATAATGTCCCATCCCATGACAATTAAAGCATCTCACTTTAGACTTGTCAACCTTCTTCCCTCCATGAGAAGAATTTGATTTGGAATGGGAAGCCTTCCCCTTCCCTTTCCTTGCCTTACTTGCTAAGGCCATATTTTCTTCATTATCATTCTTGGATGAAAAACCATCTCATGTGCTCCTCCTGATCTCCTCCTACATGAGATCTGACCAGAGTCATTCCCAATTTGACAGTTTCTCCCTTCCATTCACAGAGTCCTGGTAGCTATTCCTACTCTTTGGAAGGCTGAGGAGAGCGAGGCTCACCATATCATCATTGACAGTAGTTATTCCCACACTACCAAGCTCATCTTTGCAGGTGGTGAGCTTGTTCAGATATGTGGAAATAGTATTGCCCTTCTCCATCTTGATTTTCCGAAGCTTATCCTTGAGCGGCAATTTCCTCTGGTCACTACTGTTCTGGTAGAGGTCCTTCAATGTCTTCCACATTGAAAATGGAGTATCCTTCCCATGGAGACTTGAGACACTATGGTCTCAAACTCCCTCCAGGTTGATTTGTCTCGCCTTCGCCACACACTTCTTCCACTCAAGAAACTCTTGTGCATTAGCTACAGCTGACTTTGGGATTTCTTGATCAATGAAATCCTTCAAGCCATTTTCTTCTAATACAACTTCCATTCTATCTTTCCATGCTATCTAATTTGAGTTTCCTTCTAAGGCATACTCAAGTCTCAAGCTGTAGAACGCCATTGACCAACCTGAAGTATGATATGAATTTGATTTGCACCTGCAACCCCGACTTCAAACATCAAATTCTCTTCTCAGTATACTGTTCATAGCTCCGATAACCTTTTCTTCGATACCATGTAGAAATTCTGACTGTAGATTAATCTGATAATGCAATATAACTAAAGCAAAATACTTTAATCTACTTCTACAATCAATTAGCAGAAGCTTAAAATATTTGAGCAAGATCAAGTAGAACACATATAACCAGAAGAAGAATCAATGCACATGAAACACAAAAGAATACTTAGGGGAAAGCCTCAGCTAAAAACCCCACTATCTGTATTATCAAACAAGTTGGAAATATCTCAAAATTACACAAAGCTTTAGCTCTCACAGCTAGCCAGCTCTCAGTCAAATCCTCATATATGCTCACAGACAAAATAGAGTGCTCATATGCCTTCTCCTATGCCCTCCAAGCTCCTATTTCCTTGCACTGTTTCTCCAGGGTGATCCAGCTATTACCAAGTGTAACACTCATCCATCACACTGATCTCACACCTTGTAAAACTATGCAATACTCAAGGAATGAATTCCTTCTGCATGCATGAGTTTTGTTTTTAGGAAAACTCATGCAACTGATAGTACATTGTCCTTATCTTTAATCTCAAATGGGTCTTTCTCCGAATAGACATGCATGAGTTACTGATGAGAGAATCTTTAGTTATCTGGAGTACACTAGTTTGATGCATGCATGCATTAACTGACTGAACTCACAATTAGTTCCTCAAACAGCGTGGAACTAATTTAACTGGACTTAACTGAGCTAACTAATTACAACTCAAAAATAACTCATCCTTATCTACTTAATTAAGGGATAATCTCCTTAATTTAAGGGATAACTGTTGCATGACTTCAGAAAGACTTCTAGTTTGAATTTCTCCAACTAATTAACTCAAGATGCATTAATTAATTAATTATTTTTCAAGTAGCTGGTGAGACTAAATTCAAATTTTAATTCAAGGAAAAATTAAAATTGGAATATTCTTGTTGCCACATTTCAACAACTTTATCATATCTTGTGATGCTAGGAATGAGGCATTATTGTATGAATGATAATCATTGTCTTAAAGGTGTAGATATGGAATGGTTTAAGTTGATGTGTTGACTTGAGCATAATCCTAGTCTAAATGGTTTGTATGCAAAGAATGTGTGAATCGTTTAAGTGCTTGAATCAGGGATATGGTCCAAGTGCTTGTATATAAAAAAGATAAGTGAATCTCTGCAACAATTATACTCAGTTAAAATAATGACTAGTAGGTTTTATTCCTAATCTGCAAGCCCAGTAAGGCTAAAGATTTGCATAGGGTAATGTGTCAGATTAATGCCTATGTTACTGTTGAGGAATGTTAAATTCCTATGTGAATAAACCACCTTGAATTTTTTGCAAATGATGAAGGATGGTTGATCCCCGAACCCTGATATTTTAATTCTTGTTCATGCTCTTTATATTATTTTTACATTCTAGTAGCAGGGATGATAAATGCTTAAGTTAATATTTAGGAGTGGTTACTCCTCTATTCATCCCGAGTCCTTAAATTGGTCTAAATGGTTGAGCACAAAAGATATAGAAAAATATTTGTTAACCAAATGGAAACCTGTGTTAAAGTGACTTGTCTATTAGGTCTATATTCACCCATAAGCTCAGGAGTCATACATATACATATATATACATACATACATACATATATATA
>APFE031308421.1:194266-228458 GCA_000404065.3 Pinus taeda | reverse complement strand
TTTTCCATTAATGAAATGAAGTATTATTTCCGCTGCATCTCTGTATTTATGGTTATCTCTGTAATCTATTGCGTTCCTATTTAAATCCGGATCATGGACATGCAGATGAAGGCCATAGGGAGGATAGTTATGATGCATGACATATTCATCATAAATGTAATGATGTCACAAAAATAGTTTATGACAAACAAGAGTAGAAACAAGAGGAAGAATCTAGTGATATGCACATCTCAATCAATGAAAGCACACGTAGAGGAGGAAAAGAGTCACCACAAAGTAGGACAAGGGATGAAAGAAGTGAACTACAGAGAAGGTCATCATGCCAAATTCAGTCACTAATAAGGTATAAATATTATGCCTTGATGACTAAAGTGAGGAATGCCATAGAACCTTTGAATTTTAAAGAAGCTAATAAACATGCAAAATGGGGAAATGTAATGCATGGAGAAAAATGATTCCATATAAGAAATGATACATGGGAATTGACAAAATTTCCTAAGGATAAAATTCCCATAAGCTCAAATGGTTGTTGAAATATAAATTTAATGTTGATGGAACCATTGATAAATATAAAGCTAGATTGATAGCAAAGGGTTATTCACAAAAAGAAGGAATATATTATGAAGAAACTTTTGCACCAATAGCTAAAATGAACACCATTAGAATGATGGTTTCATTGACAACTAAGCATAATTGGAAGTTAAATCAGTTAGATGTCAAATCAACATTTCTGAATGGAAAATTAAAGGAAGAATTCTATCTTGTTCAACCAAAAGGTGATCCAGATTTAAACAGGAACGCAATAAAATATAGAGATAACCATATACACAAAGATGCAGCGGAAATAATACTTCATTTCATTAATGGAAAATACTGAAATATGCTTACAACCAGAAATGGAAATAAACCAGCTAGGGCGATGGCAGCTTATCTCTGAGAAGAAATGTGTGGCTACATGCCTCTGAACTGTGTTACAACGAGGCTCGAAGGCCTATTTATTGTTGAGAAACAATGAAAAACCCTTAACATTCCAAAACCTAACCCTAGGAGATGAAACGCCAAACTGTGGGCCCGGTTTGGGGGTAAGTTGGTACATCAACTTCCCGGGGTCGTAACTCTAGCATATGATCTCCGTTTGACGCGTACAATAGCTCATTAGAAAGATCTATTCGAGCACTATCATTGTTGGAATGGGCAACATAGGTCCATTGCATGGACCCTTGTTGCCCCTGGATTCCCCAAAAAACGTCGTTTAGGGCCTCAAAACGGCTCCGGAAGTTTAGGACCCGAAAAACTACTAAAAATAGTAAGTTGTGCTATAATTAAGGAAACTGAAAATGCTGAGAAAGACAATGGTGGGGGTCCAGGTGGACTTGGGAGGTGGCCACCAATATCCACCTGGATCAAAAGGTTTTGTAAAATGGGGAGAAGAACATCTTGTTTGCATGTTAAAGAAAGCACTATATGGACTCAAATAAAACCCAAGTCTTGCTATGTGAATATTGATTAATTCCTCTCAACAAGGTTTTACTGAAAGTAAAAGAGATCCAAATCTCTATATCAACAGGGATGAAAACGACCATATTGTGTTGATTTCTGTATATGTTGATGATACGATCATAACATTAAGTGATTCCATGTTAATTGAAAAGATCAAAAGTTGTCTGTCACAAGAATTTGAAAAGAAGGATCTTGGATTGAATTGCATTATTGTTTAGGCCTTGAAGTTTGGAAAGAAAATGGTAGAACTTTGGTCACACAAAGTAAATACACACAGAATTAATCGGGAGATTCAACATGAATGGATGTAAAGAAATATCTACACCATTGGAACATAATGTTAAACACAACAATGATGATGAAACAAAAGAAGTGAATGGCACATTGTAATGACAATTGGTGGGAAGTTTGAATTACTTAAGTACAATCAGGTCATACATTGCATATTCAGTCAACATACTTAGTCAATTAATGACTAAGCCACATGAAAGTAATTGGAAAGTAGCCAAGGGAGTCCTTCGATTTTGAAGGAGACCAAATTTTTTGGCATTGAGTATACTAATGATTTGAGTGTTGAGTTAACAAGTTATTCAGATTCTAATTGGGTAGGAGATCCAGATTACAAGAAGTCCACCTCTGGTTATGCATTTGGTATTAGATATGGTATTTTGTCATGGATCAACAAGAAACAATCAATTGTTTCTTTCTCTTCCACTGTTTAAGGCCTTATGCAGTAAAACTTGTGAAGCAATTTGGCTAAGAAGAATTTTTGAAGACATGGGAGAAAAACAGGAAGGACCAACAATCATCAAGTGTGACAACCAAAGATGTATCAAATTGGCCAACAACCCAATCTATCATGAAAGATCAAAACAGAGAGACTCAACATCATTTTTGTATGAGAAAAAATGCAGTCAAAGGAAATAAATTTGATCTATTGTAATACAAATAATAATGTGGTAGACATCTTTACTAAGCCTTTATGAAGAGACAAATTTATGTTATGTAGAGACATGTTAGGTGTGATAAATAATTAATTTCTCCATTAAGGGGGAGACTTAGAGATAATAGAGAAATGAATTTTCTAGATTTGTGTGAGTTTCGAGGTATTATTCTAGAAGTCGTTAGTTTCTTATGTGTGTGAGTTATAGTCGAGTCATAGTCTTTACCATCTAGGTTGTTATGTCTACCAAGTCTATTGATCCCATCGTTATATAATGTGACACTTTCATGTATTGGGTGTGTGAGTAAGCCTAGGCCTGAATTAATAGAAGTCTCATTTTATCAATTCTTTATGATCCTTATTTGTTTAAGTGTTGAGAGATCAAGGGTGGCACTCGATGGAAATCAATTATCCATCCACAGTGTATATTTGGTGAGGTCTCACTTGTTTAATGAAACCAAGGTCTCATATCAGTTAAGAGGTTCAATGGTGCCACTAGATCCAAATCAACTATCGATTTACAATTTGTAGGTGACACGCTTCTACTTGGTCTCAATAAGATTAATGAAACTTCTAAATGTATACATTAAGGTTCTAGAGAAACAATGACTATATGTCAAATATTGTTATGCATATAGTTAAGTAGTAAAAGGAGGAGTTTAGTGGAGATGGATCTGGCTTTAAAATTCACTGAGAAGGAGAGGAGGTCATCTTCAAGTTTGGTTTACTTTTGAAGTGTAGGTTTTCACCATAAACTTCACTTTTGAGGTGTAAGTTTTCACCATAAACTTCACGGTTGTATAATTGCTTGATCAGTTGAATTCAAACAAAATGTGAAGTGGGAGATGGTAGGAGGAAACCTAAGTAGAAAAGGGAAGATGAAGGATCTGAATTCTCTACCCCAAGGGTTTAACAATAAGCTATAACAACTATGGTAAGAGATATTTTTGTTAGCCTTTCTCTATAATCATAGCTTGTCAGTGAGTGCTAGACAAGCAAGTTGAAAAATATGTATTTTGGGCTAGCTGTTGGTTTAACTAAACTTGTTCAATACCATATGAATTTACCGTAATTGAAATCACAGTGTCTCAAAGTTTTATTCTTTTATGACACTTGTGTATCTTGCCCAGACATAGCTTCAACAAGTTTGTACACTAAATTCTATCTTACTCACCAAAACAAGCATCTATGAAAAAAAAAAAAATAGTAGTTTGTGATGGTAAATTTTGTGTTATTAGTCCCTACCTCATTATCCTTATAAACTGGGAAGAAATTGGTTTCCATCACAATACAACATACATATCGCACAACAAAATCTGTAAATAAAACCTTACATTAACGTGCTTGAACCCACGACCGAAAGGCTCTACATACATATCACAAAGAAATTATGTAAATAAAACATTATATTAATGTGAAGAAAACAGCGCCCACCGTGGGGCTAAGCTCTACATATATATCACAAACAAAATATCAAACAAAACCTTTACATAAGGTGTGAAAAACTCAGAGCGCCCACCGTGGGGCTGGAACCCACGACCACAAGGTTAAGAGCCTTGCGCTCTACCAACTGAGCTAGACGGGCTCCGTATAAAGCGGCGCTGTATATTATCTTTAGGGCATAAATTTAAAGAAACCCCCACGCAAAGAAGTGGAGAAGTGTAGAGTGGGCAGATAGAAAGGGGACTCTGCACTTGGCACAATGGAAATCATGTCAATAGTTCTAAACATATCTCTCTTGTATTTTCGATTTTTATTTTCTTAAAAATACAAAAATCTTGATTTTAAAACCCAAAGAAGCCTTTAAATTTTGAATATAAAATTTAATGTAACCTATTTACTGCATTCATAAATTAAATTTAACATCCTAACATACTACCATCGCTTAAACCCAACCATTTTAAAAACTTCTAACAAATATTTCAAGGTAAGGAAAGAATGTTATACCAAGTTTTGGTATATGGGGATGTTTACTCATGGCAATGGAGGAATTTTGTACGAAGTTTTGAAATGTATGATCATGTTTAAAAAGGTTTCAAAATCTCAGAAGACAAAAAACTAGGTTAAATATAACATATTGAGAACTTTACTTAAAAAATATAAATATAGATATTTTTATTTTTATTTTTTTTATATAAATATTATTACATAAATATATTAATATATATTTTAAATATATAAATATTTAAGAAAATATTAATATTATATATATAATATATATATATATTATATATATATATATATATATATAAAAGTTTTTTGAATAAAGTTTTTAAAAATATAAATATTTAAGAATAATATATATATATATATATATAAGTTTTGAATTCAAGTTTTTATTCTATAATGAATTAAGATAAGTTTTTTGGTAGAAAATCATATGAGAGAAATTTTTGGTTGACAAGTGTGATTCATCATCAAAACCAGATAAATTATAATATTACAAATAAACTTTATTATAAATATAAATTTTGTTATAATATCCAACCTAATGAAAACATGTTACAAATTTGTTGTTTTTGTGAGTTTCGAAGTATCAAATCAATGCCTTTTATTAAATCACTTCCAAATTGAATTATAATTCAATATTAACAAGTTCGACTTATTTTATGGTGGTCGAGGTTGCTTAATTATTGCACCACTTTACAACCAGTATGACGGAGATGTTGTGACGTAACATTACATTTAAAAATATTACAAATAATAATAATATTAATAACAACAAAAAAATCAATGTCAGCCATAAACAAAATACTTCAATTCCACCTTAATTTTGCATCAAATTTTATATAGAGAGATAAAGAAATTGAAAATTAAAAAAAATAAAATTAATTTTTTTATATGCAGGAGGTATGTAATTCATTCACTGCTTATATGGAGTTGACAATGACATGTGAAAATAATATTATTGATACTACAGTATTGATATTATTTTACTACAAGTTATAAATAACATAATTTTATAAATAGCCCAAGAGTTAGCTCAATTAGTCAAATCAGTGCCTCGCCAATGGGAGGTCACAGGGTCAATTCCCAAAAGCTCTTGGGGTCAGGTCAGTAAATACGCCGAGGGGTTTGATCCCCTTCGGGATCGATCAGCCCAGTTCTTACAGTGGACGTTTTTTTTTTTTTTTCAGTGAACCACACTGATAAAAAGGAAAAAAGAAAACATAATTTTATAAATCAAATATTTCGATATGCATATTGAGTAAAATATTTTAATGTAAAAGAGGGGGTAGGGATTCATTAATAAGTTCTTTATAATTCAAGCATATGATATATATTTGTAATTTGTTCAATGTTTAATATAGTCTTGACATATAACATTTTAAAAAATATTAATAACAAAAATCATTCAATGTGTTTATATATAAAATAATGGATGGATAGCTGAAATCTTTACTCACTTTTTTGATTTAATGGTGATGTACCTGCTACACATGGTTGAGGAGTCTAGGATTGAAAAATAGGGTTATGGGGGCAATAAACTCACATTTATTGCTCTCATCCCGAAGTCCTCCCACTCCTCCACTTTCAAGGATTATTGGTCGATCTCCCTATGTAATATTTCCTATAATTTGATCTCTAAAATCATTGCAAACATGTTAAAAGAAACTATTTCTATCTATATTTCCATAGAATCATTTGGTTTCCTTTGGCATAGGAAAATTTAGGACGTCATCATCATCGCTCAAGTATAACATCACCCAACCCCCCAAGTTACCATTAGAGGAATGTGGTATTTTTTTTTGTCAATTGTCGAATCAATGGTTATATATATATATATATATTCTCTATCCCTGCCAAAAACCCAACAGGCTTCCACTCTCTGAATTAGCCAATGCCTTTCAGGTGGGTCCTACTGGACACATCACCTCGCTCAATCTCTCCCAACAGTTTCCAAAACTGAGTGTTTGGTTACCCACTGAATTCTTTATTCCGGGCTTACATGGACAATAGGCCCCTTTACTGACTCCTGATTGGCCTAGTGCTTGTTCGCCAATCATCGTCGTTGGTTCATGTTATCCTAGCACCTCATCTCTTATGGTGACACTTTATTCTACTGGGAATGAAACATCGAGCTGACCTCGCTATGTATCTTCCCTTCACCAATGGTAATACTACTAGTATTGTGTGTGTGGCCAACACAACCAAGCAATGTCATCCCACTGGGTCCCTCCTGACGCACTCCAGAGAGCACTGTTTACTAATCATTGGGATTCTACTATCGGGCTTGCGTGGATGATGGGGTTGTATGGTCTCTTTTCCATTGGTCTTCCATTACCAAACTCTCTGTTGCCACCTTGACCACACCCACATCATATCGCTCACATCCATCTCGATGCTTGCATTTGGCTACCCACCTCAATCTCGTCCGGGGTTATGGCGTCAGGTTGACATGGTTGGAAAGAGTATCCTCCACCAATGATATGGGAACATATCGCCCCATGGCATGAATGATGTCATCTCGCTAGCTTACCTGCCGACACTTTACAATTGACTCCCACTTTAATCTTCCAGGGTGAACTTCATCGGGTTGACTTGACAAGCGGGCTAGTCGCTGACCAATAGCGCTATGAAAATAGTGAAGGCACAACCATGTAACCTCCTTGTGTCATCCTGCCAGGCTTTACCAGGCATTTTCACTTTGCACCTTCTTTTCATGCTTTGAGGCTAGGCGTCCGGGCATATGTGTCGACAAACCCACCATTCAAACCAATAGTAATATTGTTAGATGCACGCCATTATGCCGTATCATCCTCTTCCTTTCACTCAACTCTTCTTTTCTCGTGCCCTTAGAAATGTTTCGAGGTTATGACTCCCAGGTTCTATCTTCAGGCCACGTGATTTGGTGGGTCACACCCCTGTACAACCCTTACTCCTGATTGGGACACGTGGTGGCACTGCAACATCATCCCACTACCTTCTACCTGCACCTTATGCAAATGATCTGGCTGAACCTAACGGGATGACCTGTTAGGTAAGTTCGTCCTCAACCAATCAGCATAACAGTCAGATTTGCGTGGTTGCTAGCATTTCCCTATTTTCATTGTCTCGGTTAGCCCCTTTTCCCCCCATGAAAATATTTTGGGGTATTCCTTATGGGGCATGTTAACCCTCTCTACCAATCACATTAGAGGGGAATCAGACAATGCCAATGGGAAGCCTTTGCAGCTAGGGTTTTGATCAGTGGAAGTATAAGGTTACCTGATCCTTTCTTATAAGTTTAGGGCTCAATCCCTCCACACTGTGAAATTTTTTTCTCTCGCTTTATGTCATGGTTCGATTAAGGGATGTCGAACCTACCTTATGCTATGCATTAGAAGGGGATCTCCATGATCGCCCCAAAGACAAGCTTTTATGTTGTATATAACTCCTCGATTTAGTATTATCTCTCATGATTTTTTCTCAGAGGTCAAATAGACTTCTGAGTCTACATCAAGGCTTCATGTCGAAGCCAATGGTTTATTAAGGTGTTCCATGGTGCTACCCCTCCCGATCTTGGGTGAAATACTCTCCAAAGAGTTCCTGGCCTACTTGCATTCCCTGTCCTTGGATAGAGAATCCCACGGATGCCAACATAGGCACTCCAAAAACCATTACCTACCATGGGCTTGGCATGGAATCCTAAGAGGTTTCCACCTTTCACGTCGCACGCCAACAGTGCCAGAATCCATGTCGAGCCTATAAACAGCTCCATGGTGCTATGCAGAACCTTTCAAGGAAAGACTAGCTACACTTTGATGCTAGCAGAAGAATGATGAGAGGCCAATTAGGTAAAAGTGTATGGGGTTCAAAAGGCCCCAAGGGAAACAATCTCTTCAATGTTAATGCAATGCCTGTTGTGCGACAAAGCAACTTGTAAGTTAGGCAATAACATGCTATAAGAAAATGCAAACCCTGCTAAGCAGAGGGTATCCCATGTGACTATTTCATATTAATAAAAAGTTCCTCAGAGCCTATTGATTCCAATTTCTTATGGCTCTTGCTACAACCTGTAGCATGGCACGATGTGCCTATGTCATTTATTAATGCGTCATTTATAAACACAGGTAATCATTTCCTTCAAAATAAAGTTTATCTTAGTGATACAACATAGTCCTCGTTATCATGTGGTTTATTACATATTTTGTACATCACATATTCTATGATCAACAGAACCAAGCTCTTCACACAACACTTTACTTCCAGTTCAAAAGCACACACTCAATTTACTTAACAATATCATTCGTTTTAGAGAAACACACACATGTCGATAAATTTAACATATCAATCAATGCCATCTCTGCATAAAGGTGCATCCACATGTTCATACATTAACAACACAACATGGACCCAATTTATTCAAACCTAAGAAACAACCCCATTGGCTTCACGGGAGAAGAATTTCATTAGTGTAATCCCAACGTTAGCGCTATGAACCTATCCTGTAGTAGAAGGTTAGCATAAAGCCATTGATCCTATCAAACATTTATGCATATCAATACATCCCCATATGGACCATAACCTCTCAGTTAGCATATCTACATAATGACTCAAGACTTATCATGCAAAGCAACAACCTAATAGTCATTCACATTTTAACATAGAAGCCATACAAGGTTTACACATGAGATATACTTGTCTTGAATTTTTAATAAAGATGGGAAACTGAGTTCAGGACTTCAACTCTCCACCCAACCATAGAGAAACTGCAACCAAGCCGCTTCCAACTATCACCCCCAGCCAGATTCCAATGGTCTGAGGTGATATTGCTCAAGGGAATAAACACCAATCTACTAGTTGAATAGGGACTTCGAAGGTTCTTCTTCATCCACCCACTAGTTGCTCAACAATTCACAAATGTACATGGAGTTCCAAGACCGACTGCCTCACCCTAGAACTATCCAATGAAGGGAAAAAACACTTCAGAGAAACCCAGAGGCTTTCTTCTCTCTTCTATTTTTCACTTCCTCCTGTAGCTCTACTCTCCTTCTGCATAGTGTCAAGCTCTCTCCCTCTTTCCACTGAAGTCTAAGATGTATTTCTTTTTGAAGAAAGAACCAAACCTCCTCTTCTTCTCTACTCAATCGTGAGTCATTGATATCAACCTCTCTCTTTTCTTTTCTACTCCTCCTTTCCGTTTGTGAATGCATGAGAATATGTATCCATGTTCTCTATGAATTTGAATGAGGCTCATGCCATCCTCTCTCTAAATTAGAATAAGTATCCTCTCCTTCTATTTTTCTTCCTTGTTGTAGTTTCCAAGCAGCATGAGATTTTCCTTGATGTTGCAGCCCAATTAATTTCGAACAACAGTCCTTTTTTGTTCCTTTAAAGCTCAACAACCAACCTTTAATGGTTGTCATATAGTTCAAATTTTTCCTTCCTTTAATAAGCAAGTTGAGTTTCCCAAGCAATTTGACCTCCCCCAGACCTCTTGGAATCTGTGTCCCTTACTCAACACATTTAATTTTTTTACAATCCAATTACATGATGATATTACATGGCTAGATCAATCCTTTCATGGCTAGGTTGTCACAGACCCCTCCCCCTTGGGGAAACACCATCCTCGAGGTTCTTTGTCCCTACACACAGAGAAACATGATAAATAAGGGAAACAACTATGTGCTATCTTTGGACCTTTATATTTACAAATGTTTACAACATTTACATATATTCACATTTCACACGTTCATAGTTGCATGCCCAACAACTAAGAAATTTTAAAAGAAAAATGCAATCAGATCAACCACTTTCTATGGCTCTGTGCAATTTCCTGGTGATTTTTTTGCACCAAATATGAATTGGATTCTTTCCTTTGTTCTGGAGGGTAGTATGCCTCCAATAACCAACACTACCATTCTTTGCACTCCTATTCCCTCAATGATTATTTCTTGGCTCATTGTTTCTCGATACAACCCCAATGTGCTTCTGATCCTAATCAACTATGCTCATGGCCAAGAAACACAATTCATTTTCTGTCCTTCCCTTCTTTGCTTCTTAGTCCCTCAAGAAATCTGGTTACCCCCTCTCCATGCAATCACTCACCTTCCAATTTTAGGCATCCCCTTATTTGCTTATCAGTCCCTCAGGCGATGCATTCCTTGGCAAGGCTTCCTTGCATAGGAAGAAGTTCAAATTCAAGGCACATCCTTTCCTTCAAAACTACTATACAATCATACCATGCTTCATGGTAATCGATTGACATCATTGGTGTTAGTGTATCACAATGGCCCTGTTCTTGAAATCTTTAATCTATGTGCCACTACACATTTGATATTTTTCAACTGCAACTATTTATCTTGCAGCCAAGTTCATTCACCCAACTAGGTGATTTCATGATATCCTGCATCATATCACATATGCATTCATAAGTTCCATCCTTAAGGAAATGCAATAATTTTAAATCATACCTCACTAGTAGTTCATTCATGAAGTGAACTTCAAATTCTCCTTTAATTCCTATAATGGGAAACTAGGTTAGCTCATAACCCAAACTGTCGTAGATCATATCATTGAATTTAGATTCACAAAAAATGTCTCAAAGTCATGAAATATTGATATTTATCTTGCTTTGATTCTTTGTTTCTTGCTTTACATACACTTAATTGGTAGCCAATTGGGTAAGCACCCAGTTCCTTCTCTTCACTTTGACCATGTACATACATACACTAGATTGGTTTCCCATCGACAAGCAACTAGTGATTTCTCTTCACTTTGACCACGTACACCCACCAGATTAGTTGCCCATCGAAAACCATCCAATTCCTTCTCTTCACTTTGACCGCATACACACACCGGATTGTTTTCCTATCAACAAGCATCCAGTGCCTTCTCTTCACTTTGACCATGTACACACACCGTATTGGTCCAGTTCCTTCTCTTCGCTTCTCTTTGATTTAAAATTTACTAAGTGACTCATTGGCCTCAAGATGAGAACTTAATCCCAATCGAAAGTTGACAATTATGGGCACTACCGCCTAGGTAGTCTTTTGTTGACAGGAATATAGTTGTGTTTCACACCTGTGTAGGCAGTCCCATACCTACCTGTGTGTGGTACTACACATTATAAGGCCCCAGACAATCCCATACTAGTCTGAACACTTTTTCACATACATAACACATAGGCCCAGACAGTCCCATACCCATCCGCCTTGAACAAACAAAAAAACACACATAGGTCTAGACAGTCCCATACCTTCCTGACTTGAACACATTGCACATCACACACTTATACACATGGTATGACACAACACACATAATACATATTTACCCCATTCCCATGCACAACACATGCACATGTACAACAAAATCACATATACACAAAACATATCACATTACACATTATCACAATAATCTAGAGACCACCTTGTCTCTCGTGACATATTACCATGTCACAATTAATCCAGAGACCACCTTATCTCCATGCATGTGAACCGGGCCATACTACCTCATTTGTTTTTCCCATGTTCTTAACCTTGTCATGGGAATAATTTAAGAGATATGTTCAAATGATTAGAATTTTAGCAGAATTCTCTTTTATGCCCAATAAATTCCTCATCACAGTGGGAATCTTTTGTTCCATCCATGTTTGCATTAAACATGTTTACATAGTCCCTCTTCCACAAGAAGAGTCCCTAGAAAAACCCTCTTAGACAAAATGAAATTGTCATAGGTATAAACATATACATCAATCAACATAAACATGTATGCCATATACCACCATCCATTAGCATAATCATGGATGCATCATACAAATATCCATCAAACATAATCACATATACAATATATAAGTATCCATCAACATAATCACATATGAAATATATAAGTATCCAACAATATAATCACATATGCAATATATAAGTATCCACCAACATAATCACATATGCAATATACAATTGACAAGTCAGTAATATATGTAATTTTATGCAAGTGGAAAAAAGTTGGTTTTCACTTTCCACCTATCCCAAATATATAAGTATCCAAAAAAATAATCACATATGAAATATATAAGTATCCACCAACATAATCACATATGCAAAATACAATTGACAAGTCAGTAATATATGTAATTTTATGCAAGTGGAAACAAGTTGCTTTTCATTTTCCACCTATCCCAAATATATAAGTATCCAACAATATAATCGCATATGAAATATATAAGTATCCACCAACATAATCACATATGCAATATACAATTGACAAGTCAGTAATATATGTAATTTTATGCAAGTGGAAACAAGTTGGTTTTCACTTTCCACCTATCCCACTATGCTACTAGAGTTTTCGTAGTTGGAATTTTATTTTTTCTCAAATGAATATTTTGGTGGAAGTGTAGTTTTGGAGGGCTTCCATTTCTCTGGTAATATTTCTAGTTGAACACTGGAGGAAACTTACTTGATCGAAGAGTCCTTTGAGAATGGATGTTGGTATAGGAAGAGATGATGTCCATTAACAAGTAATGGGGTATGTTTTCTATCTATAGTTGCCAATTTAACAATTCCATTATTGAAAATTGTATCAGTCTCATAGGGACCCAACCATACAGTACATAATTTTCCTTTGAAGTCTTTAAATAAGGATTCGTACAAAAGTGCCCAATCCTTGGGTTTGAATAGCTACTTATTGATCATCTAGTCATGCCAATTTGCTTGTTGTTTCTGAACAAGATCTGCATGTTTTAATTCATCCAAGTGGATTTCATCAATATCATGAAGTTGTTCTAACTGATGCTTTTGTGCTACTATTAAATCTAGATGAATCTATATCACAATCTTGAGTGTGCGGATTTCCAATTCAATGGGAAATATGGGACACTTACATACACTAGCTCAAATGGAGAAAAACTTGTTGTGTTTCACCAGGTTATCCTATAATCCCATAAGGCTTCAAATAATCAATCAACCCAATCATGAAGATGACTAGCTATTGTTCTAGTAAGGATATTTTTCATACTTTGTTGGTGCTTTCGCCTTATTGGGTTGTGTTATATTCTTTCCATGACTAGCCCACGTAGTTAACTAGGGGGTTTGAGGGGTGCAGGTAACCCCACTTTATTGGGTCTTGGGCAGTGCCCTGGAAAATTTTGGTTTTGGACCCTATGTTAGGTTGGGCGGACCCACCTATGGTTTTCTGCATGATTTTCGCACATGTTTTTGGACGTGATGGTTTTTGGTCCATGGTTTTAGATGCAATGGTTTTCGGTCCATGGTATTGGATGCTTCAACATGTCTAAATATGTATTATAACATTGAAAGGAACATAACGAAAAATCAAGCTGGTAGTTCCAGTTTTGGGATCCAGGGGAAAATATCTGTGTATATGTGTTTTATGTGTTATCATCTCGCATTGTTTATTTTCTGTGTTTTAGAATTCGTTTGTAGGTAATTTATGCATGGGGTTAAAACCTACACGACTTGCCTATTTTCTTGCGGGTGGTAAGGAGAAGTGACCCAATGTCGAACTTTGTATTTCTCGAGAAGTGCCTTGATTTTATTTCCTGTGAATTGTTCTCTTTCATCATTGATGATTTCGCTTGTAATTCCATACTAGACGAAGATCTCTTCATACAAGAAGTCGATAAAATCTTGTTCAATGGCTTTTGAAAGTGATCTGTCCTTGACCTTCTTGGTCACACAGTTTGTACAAACCTAGACATATGATTTTTCATGTGATAAAGGATTGATTGGGCCCACGAAATCAAGGGCCCATTTCTCTAATGGCTCGATTATTGGATTTGTTGGCCCATCCTTTGATGTATTTCTTAGCATCCTAAGATATAGTGGGCCAATAATAGCCCATACATAGCACCTTTGTTGGGTGTGGAACCTGATTATCTTCTTTATTCAGAGGTATCGCCGCATTGGACCCCAGTTCATAATGTGGTGGCAATGCTGCCCATAAAATGTATGCTACTAGGGGGGACCATGGGAGGGTGACGACGATTATTTGGAGCCCCCACCCCCCCCTGGCGGGGGATCGGGGGCAGCGCCCCCGAAGCTAAAAATAGATGTAAAATTTCCTTGTAAAATGTTGTAATTTCATAGCCAATCTAGGCCGTTCATTAAGTGGAGATTTGATGGTAGAAATTTTGTTTAATTTAGGTTTTTTTTCCCTAGAAGGCAATCCCTCACTATATATGAGGGAATTGTATTGCGTCTATGTAGATCTGTATTCTGAGTGAGAAAGTGAGAGGAGATTGTGTGAGAGGGAAGAGGGAATTACAACGGATCTGCTGTAGGTTGTATCTCTTCAGTTTGCTAGATAATATAAAAGGAAGGATTGGCTGTTTCTCCGTGGATGTAGCCCAAATTGGGTGAACCACGTATATCTGTGTCTCTCTTGTTTTATGTGTTTTTCTATGTTTATATTTTTGTAATATATTATATGTGTTCCATTTCTTTATAATACATAATTCTCTAACAACTCATATCAGATCCGAAGGTCTATTTGGCTGATAAACTTGTAGGAGAGAAGGGTTCTTGGTTCGAGTAGGAGAAATGGTGGAAGATGGTAGGTTGGGTTGAAAAAATTAACGACCAAAACTAACAGCTATGGATGATGTAGATGAAATATTATCTATATAAAAAAGATCTGTACCTACCATTGAGTGGAAAGACAAATATGCCGACGAGTATGACAGAGACAGAATGTGATATTCTCGACAGAAAGACACTTGGAACAATACAGTTGTGCCTAGTGGCGTCGGTAGCCTTTAAAATTTCAAAGGAAACAACAACAGAGGGTTTAGTGTCGTCATTGGCCAAATTATATGAAAAACCCTCGGCCTCAAATAAGGTATTTCTTATGAAGCATTTATTTAATTTGAAGATGTCAGAAGGTGGATCTGTTGCTGATCATTTAAATGAATTTAATATAGTTACCAATCAATTAAGTTATGTAGGGGTAACTTTTGATGATGAAGTTAGGGCTCTGTTATTTCTATGCTCATTGCCAGAAAGTTGGAATGGTTTAGTTATGGCCATTAGTAACTCTGTCTCTAGATCTAGTACTTTAAAGTTTGATGATGTTTTTGGTGCAATTCTTAGCGAGGAAATGCGATAGAAAAACTCCGATGAGACAATAAGTAATGCTTTGATTGGAGAGACAAGGGGAAGAAAAATGGAAAGAGGAAAGAGCCCAGGATATCGTAGTAAGTCAAGGAAAGGCAGATCCAAGTCCAGATCAGGGATAGTGTGATGGAAATGTGGGAAGAAAGGACACCAGAAGAAATACTGCAAGTCTCAAAGGGGAAAAGAAGGAGACGAGCAACAAGAAAACAATCATGAAGCGAATGTGACAGGTGATGTGTTGCAATATGCTTTGATTCTTTCATTAGAAAATATTATTGATGCTTAGGTGGTAGATTCAGGGGCCTCATTCCATGCCACACCTGATAGGAAACATTTTCATGATTACATTCAAGGAGATTTTGGACAAGTTTGTTTGGGTGATGATAAACCCTGTAAAATCATTGGAATGGGTAAAATTTTCATAAAACAACAGAATGGAAATCAATGGCTATTGAAGGAGGTAAGGCATGTTCTAGAACTAAAGAAAAATCTGATTTCAACAGGGCAGTTGGGAGGTGAAGGTTGTGTGACTACTTTTATAGATAAAACCTGAAAGGTCACTAAAAGAGCCCTGGTAATAGAAAAAGGAGAAAAGGTTGGTACATTGTATTTATGCAATGATATTTCTAATTCTTTTAACACTTTATTCTCTACAGGAGAAAATACGACATTGTGGCATCATAGGCTTGGGAACATGAGTGATAAGGGGATGCAAATCCTTCACTCAAGAAATTTGTTGCCAGGTTTGAAGCATGTTGATTTAAAATTCTGTGAGAATTGTATTTATGGAAAACAGAAGAGTGTTAGATTCCTCAGAGTTGGGAAAGAAAATTGTTAGCACCTAAATCTGCCTTAGGCTAAAGGAAGGCAAAATTCAGGGTAACCACAAACCACGCTCAGTCTGGTAGCTAGCCCTATCAGAACAGGAGAGGGCTCTCTTCGAGTCACGCTCAGTGAATAAATAAACGAAATGGTCTGAGATGACTTACAGTGAATATTGATTTTAGGCTAGTAAATAGATATGGAAACAAGAGGCAAATTTTGATAAATCACTGAGTTTCTGGGATGTATGGGACCAACGAATAGCATGAGTAGAGAATTTAACACAAAGGCACAGATTACTTCGTGAGGCAAGACAGGCGGATAGTATAGCAATTAAATTTGAAATAATGCGAAATGGAAAGATTGTTTAGGAGGGTGAAAAGGGCATAAATACATGAATCCTTTTCAACAGAAGAAAAAACACAGAACGTGAAACTTTCCCACAGGCAGAGCAATAAACATGAATTCTACCTAATCTTACTTGGAAAATTTCACTGGAAATGAATATGGATGAACTGTGAAACATAACGAAATACATATGAAACAGAAAGAGAATACATTTTCTACACTCACACTACATGAATCTCATGAACCAGAGCCGCTGCCTTTCATTAATTCTCTGTCAAAATATACAATGAGGAACTGAGTTTCTCTCCCACAGTCTCCCAGAAATTACAACCAACCCTTTGCAAATGGTTTTACATACAATAAATAGACTTTGCCATTGGGAAATGGAACAACCCAAAGTTGGGGATTTTTTCAAATCATTACAAACTGGAAATGGAAAGCCAACCATTAGTGACAGGTGCAGCGTTACAAAAATGACAAATTTCTTGGGTGACTGCTCGCCTTCCTTTGCCACTTGGATAGAAGCCAACCTTTAGTGAAAATAATTTTTAAACTTTGCCTTAGGTGCTGAGAAAAATGTAATGTAATGAGTGGGCCCACTTGGAGAAAATCGTGAATCGAAATGTCGCGGAGCGGAAGTGATTTTGGCCTTTGGGTCTCTGTGCGCCGCGCCCAAAACTATATGCATCATGCCACTTTGGAGGCAATTTTGAGGCACTTGCTAAAGTCCAAATTGTGCCCAAGTGTGCTTGTTAGAAAGCCCTACCTGTCTACTTTCCAACCCCAGTGGAATTTCTGAATTTGGTGCTCATTTTCCCCTCCAAAACTTCAATTTCCCAAGACTTCTTCCTGTGTGTCAAAATAGGGGCAGAGAGGTCATTTTTTGAGTGTTTTTGACCTCCTGGGGACTCAAAAATTGCCCAAACTTCTTGGCCATGCACCAGCAGTCATGATTTTTCATGCTGAATCAAAAAATGTAAACATTTCTTGATTTGTATCTCCCTATCATAAGCGTCGCGCCGGTGGCGTGGCGCACAGGGAGAAAAACCCTGTTTTGTGCAAAAAAATTTGTCAAATGACCAAAATTGCCCCAAATTTTTTGAAATTTTTGCTGGATATTCTCTATGAAGTGCTATGCTAGGCCACAGAGGCTTCAGCCATGATTTGGAGCTGATCTTGCTCTTTTTTCCTCTTTTTCCTTTTTGTCGCTCTCTTCAATTTTGCCTTCAAATTCCTTATCCGAGCCTTTGAACTCATGTTCCGTGCCCTGTAGTGATAAACCATCTGCCTCAATAATGTTTTTTCCTTGTCGGCCTTCTCTAGTAGTCTCTCAAGGTGGATGTTGATCTGCTTGAGCCAAGACTCTCAGTCATTGTTAATCTCTTGCTCTAATGGAGTGAGCTCAATCCTCCTATGTTGGGCAGATTGGCGATTCTCGCTGATGTTTTGCAGCTCCATGATCTCCTGTTGGTCTTCGAGCTATTTGTTCCTCTACTCCAAGTACCTGATAATCCCCTTAGCCCTCTACAAATTCAGAGACAAGGCTTGGATCTCTGTTTGCTGCTCTTGAATGGTCCTTCTAAGTTTGGCACTCTCCACATCTGTATCATCATCATGAATGAGGATGAAGTTGGCCTCTCGTTCACCTGATGGCCCATCTTCATGCATGGGCCTCTTGCCCCTATCCTGTACCTGTGTTGCTGATGTCGGAAGCGAGGCCCCTTCCACCTCGGGTGGAGATAACACTCACTTTGCTGCTGCGAACAAATGTCTACTGCCTCTCTGATATGTGATGAATACCGGCATAGTAGTGGTCTCATGGTGCTCATACTGATGAGAAGGACCACCTATCTCATGTTCAACCTCTGATAATACCTGTGAAGTGCTGAAGAGGTCACGGGAGATGAAATCATCCCAAGTAATGCCCTGCAATCCCAGCTAATGAACCACCAAAATCTTAATAAGAGTAAAATGATAAACACTGTTAAGTTGCTGTGCTGAGGGTTTGTGCTGCATGAAGGTGTTCATCCTCTCTATGTTCCTACAAATGAAATATGGGATGTTCATCATCCATACCCTGGTAAAATGCATGAGCAACCTGATGTGATAGGCATATAAACGAGAGAAGCTCCCCTCACAACTGAAATATTTCATGATTAACTTCATCAGTGGAGCATATTCATCTTTCAGATATCGGAATGGAAATACTCTTTTGAGCTTCCTCAAGAAATTGACCTTAATGTATGGCTCATAATGCTGCCGATCAACCTTTTGTTTCTTGTGCCATGGTTCTCCAACGTTCGGTATGCCGGTTGCTAATGAGACAGTTTCAGGTGTCACTGTGAAGGTGACACCGGCTAAGATAGTTTGATCTCCATGTAAGTGAAGCACAAAAAGACGGGCCAACTCATGATGAACTCGAACACTAGCCACCTTTTGACAAAACTCCAAACATGACAGATGCTGGAAACATGACATAGCAAGAGGGCAGGCCTGCAATTCTATGAGGGTGGTTGGTTCATCCCTAACATGTTTGCCACAGTTTTTATGATGTCTCCGGGGAGCCTGTTCTTCCGAGGATGAATCACTTTGGGTTTCCATTTCATACTCCGATGAATGCTCAAATGCCATGACTGTTGTATATGGACTGTGCTTGGATTGCCCTTTGATGATGTATGAAACCATGTGTTGTTGTGAACTCTGGAAATTTCAAGGGTTTCAAGGCGATTTGTTGCAATTTGGGAGCAAAACCGGGCCTTTATGGGTGTGCACCGCGCAACATACCCAGTGCACCATGCCCGTGTCATTTCACCACTGTGTGGTCGCCCCCAGTGCGCCGCGCTCCCTCTGTGTGCTGTGCCCCTCTGCCTGTGCGCCGCGCCTGTGAAAACACCTCCAACCTCACTCAAAACACGTGCTTGCTCTCACAATCACTTTGAAATGCTTTCTCTCCATCCTTGTTGTGCAAAATGACATTGTTCCTTGTGGAAATTCTATATAAGGACATTTGGAGTCATGGTTTTGATTTTTGTTTCTTCAAAACCCACGTTGATAATGTTTTATTTTGGCACTTTTTCCTGATTTAATTCAACTCTGTATTTCACTTTTCCCTTTGAATGTTTAGCTAAAATGATGAAATTTCTTGGCACTTTTTGTAGGGGTTGCATGGAATGGCATTTGAAAAGGAAACCATGACTACGCACGAAGAGATCAACTGGAAACTTTTTTGAAAATTATCATAAATGACACACTGTTTGACTTTTCTTCAAAATAGAGTTTTGAAGAACAGTCGTAATCTGTCAACATGACGATGAAAATCTTTAAATCACAACTTTGTAAGGGCCTCCCTCTGGCCTGCATGGCTTTATTGGACCTGGTTGAAGACCAAATTGACTAATCCCTAGACCTGATGACTGAAAATGACTCTCGTCCATTAAAAGATCAAACATTGACTGTCATGGACTTTACTAAACATTGATGAGAAAACTTAAGCCAGCAGGTGCTAGACATGAGGGGAATGAACTAACAAGACCCTTCCGTCAGATTATGGCATGCCTCTAGCATAATGTAGCTGAGTGAATGGAGCAAGACACCTAAAAATGAGATGCAGAAAGAGTTTTGATCTCTGATGGAGGGCTAACGAGACCGACTGTAACAAAAATAACAACGAAAAATTAGAGCTTGTGCATACAGATGTATGGGGACCTACTCAAGTGTCATCTCTCGGTGGCTCTTGTTATTATGTTACTTTTATTAATGATGCAGCCATAAAAAATTGGATTTATTGTATTCGAAATAAATTTGATGTATTTGGTACTTTCAAGAAATGGAAAGCTTTGGTTGAAAATGAGATAGGAAAAAGGTTGAAGTGTCTCAGATCAGACAATGGAGGTGAATATTGCAGCAAAGAATTTGATAGTACTGTTCAGAGAATGGAATTCGGAGAGAGAAGATAGTTCCAGGAACACAACAAAAAAATGGTGTGTCAAAAAGGATGAATAGGACAATCATGGAGCGTGCAAGGTGCATGAGATTGCATGTAGGATTGCCTTTACAATTTTGGGCAGATGTTGTAAATAATGTTGTTTATCTAATAAACAGAGGGACTTCAAGTTCCTTGGATGGTGGTATTCCAGAGGAGGCATGGACAGGTAAAAAGGTAAACTACTTATTTTTAAAGACTTTTGGTTGTAAAGCCTTTGTCCACATTAATAAAGAAAATAAAACAAAGCTTGAGGCAAAATCAAAGAAATGTACGTTTATTGGATATGGTGTTAATGATTTTGGTTATCGCTTTTATGATTATGAAAAACACAAACTAATTAGAAGCATAGATGTTATATTCAATGAAAAGGTTTTGTATAAGGATCAGCTGCAAGAAAAGAAATGGGGAAAAGAAAACAGAGAATACACAATGCTTGATGAGATCACAAAAAAATTGATGGTGCCTGAAAATCATAATGATCAACAACCAGAACAACAGCAGAAACCACAACAACAATAAGCACCTTAAACACCTGAAAGTGGTGTTAGAAGATCTACCAGGATAATTAGACCCTCTGAACGATACTCTCCTTCGTTATATTATGTATTTTTGACTGATTCTGGTGAACCAGAATGTTATGAAGAAGCAGTATAGGTAGAAACCAGGAAGAAGTGGGAGCAAGCCATGAAAGAAGAGATGGACTCCTTAGCACATAACCAGACTTGGGACTTAGTCAAGTTGCTTGTAGGTAAAACAACATTGTAGAGTAAATGGGTTTATAGGTTGAGGAAGAAGATGGAGGTAGAAAAAGGTATAAATATAGACTTGTGGTGAAGGGGTTTGCACAGAAAAAGGGTATAGACTTTGATAAGATATTTTCTCCTGTTGTTAAAATAACTTCAATCAGAACTCTTTTAAGTCTAGTAGCAGCTGAAGATTTACATCTTGAGCAGTTAGATGTAAAGACAAACTTTCTCCATGGGGATTTGGAGGAAGAGATATATATGCAACAGCCACAAGGATATGAGGTAAAAGGGAAGGAGAAACTAGTGTGCATGTTGAAGAAGAGCTTATATGGCTTAAAATAGGCTCTAAGGAAGTGGTATCTAAAATTTGACACGTTTATGTCTGAACAAGGTTATACTATATGTCACTTTGATCATTGTGTTTATCTCAAAAGGAAAAATGATGGCAACTATATTATATTGTTATTGTATGTAGATGACATGCTTGTTGCAGGTTCTAACATGTAGGAAATAAATGTGCTCAAAATAAAATTGGCAAACTCATTCGCAATGAAGGATTTGGGTGCTACAAAACAAATCATTGGTATGAGAGTAAATAGAGACAGGAAGAATCGAAAATTAATATTGTCTCAGAGTGAGTACATAGAAAATGTGTTGAAAAGATTTAATATGCTGAATGCAAAACCAGTTAGTATACCTTTGGCTAGCCATTTCAAACGAAGTAGGGAGGTGTGTCCCAAGACTCAGGAAGAAATAACTTATATTTCTAAAGTTCCACATGCATCAACAGTTGGAAGCTTAATGTATGAAATGGTCTGCACAAGGCCTGATATTGCACATGTAGTGGGAGTTGTAAGCAGGTACATGAACAATCCAAAAAAAAAACATTGGATGGCAGTGAAGTGGATTCTCATGTATTTGAGAGGTACCACAAATCAAGCATTATGCTTTGGTGGTTCAAACATTGATCTATAGGGATATGCTAATGTAGATATAATGGGTGATAGAGATAACAGGAGGGGCACAACAGTGTATGTTTTTACTGTAGGTGGAACAACCAACAATTTGGTTTCAAAACTGCAAAGTGTTGTTGCACTCTCAACAACAGAAGTAGAGTATGTTGTTGCTAAATAGGCTAGTAAAGAAATGATTTGGTTATAAAGGTTTTTGGATGAATTGGGTAAAAATCAAGAGTTGGGAAGGTTATATAGTGACAGCCATAGTGCCATACATCTTGAAAATAACTTTACATTTCATTCCAAGACTAAACATATATAGATCAAGTACCATTTCATACGGTCAGTGTTGGAAGATGGACAATTGAAGTTGGAAAAGACACACACTAGCCAGAATCCTACAGATATGTTAACAAAAGTTATAACCAGGGAGAAACTAAGATTCTGCTCAGTTTCAATTGGTCTTCAAGTATGATGAAGAAGATGAGAACAACCAGGTCCAAAGTGGAGTCATTGTCCAGCAAATGAATCAGAGGTGGAGTTTTTATAATTAGTCTCCAAGTGGGAGATTGTTGGGTGTGGAGCCTGATTATCTTCTTTATTTAGAGGTATTGCTGCATTGGACCCCAGTTCGTAATGTGGCAGCAACGATGCCCATAAAATGTACGTTTCTAGGGGGGTCCAAGGGGGGTGATGGAAATTATTTGGAGCCCCGCCCCCCTAGTAGGGGATCAAGGGCAGCACCCGCGAACCTAAAAATAGATGTAAAATTGCCTTGTAAAATGTTGTAATTTCATAGTCAATCTGGGCCATTCATTAGGCAGAGATCTGATGCTAGAAGTTATGTTTAATTTAGGGTTTTTTTCCCTAGAAGGAAATCCCTCACTATATATGAGGGAATTGTATTGCGTCTATGTAGATCTGTATTCTGAGTGAGAAAGAGGGAGGAGATTGTGTGAGAGCAAAGAGGGAATTACAACAGATATGCTATAGGTTGTATCTCTTCAGTTTGCTGGATAATATAAAAGGAAGGACTGACTGTTTCTCCATGGACGTAGCTCAAATTGGGTGAACCTCGTATATCTGTGTCTCTCTTGTTTTATGTGTTTTTCTATGTTTATATTTCTGCAATATATTATATGTGTTCCATTGCTCTATAATATATAATTCTCTAACAACCTTGTGGCTAGTTCATTGATTTGTAAAGTGACCCCCATAGGTGTCATCATGGGAGGCCTTGAGAATGTGCAAGATCTTGTCATCCCTTACACATCCGTGAATTATTTGATCAACCCCTACGTAGAAGAGGTAGCCATATAACCATGAGAACCTGGTACTTTGTTGAATGATGTTTCACCTTTCTCATGGAAAGACATGTTGTGAAAATTTCCTTGTAGCAAGGTAGTTTGCAATTTCCTTATACTAGAGTGTATGGTTGGACACTACAAATAAATGTTCATATGAAAATTTGTCTTCTACAGGAGAATTGCCAGTATTCACAATATATCTAGATAAAATATTTACAACTGTGTTGCCTTTCTAGGTTTATGAATAATTATAATATCAAATCATTGCATTAATAAAAACCACATGATAATTCATGCACTGGTAATATGTTTATTAGCTAAATACCTGATAGCCAAGTGATCCGTGTGCACAAAAACAGGATAACCAATTATGCAGTGCATGAACTTGTTAATTGCAAATATGATCCGGATTTAAATAGGAATGCAACAAATTACAGAAATAACCATAAATACAGAGATGCAGCAGAAATAATAGTTCCTTTCATTAATGTAAAATACTAAAATATGCTTACAAACAAAAATGGAAATAAACCAGCTAGGGCGATGGTAGCTTATCTCTAAGAAGAGATGTGGTGGCTACATGCCTCTGAACTATGTTACAATGAGGCTCTAAGGCCTATTTATTGTTAAGAAATAATGGAAAGTCCTAAACATCCATACACCTAACCCTACGAGATGAAGCGCCACACTATGGGCCCCGTTTTGGGTAAATTGGTACATCAACTCCCCAGGGTCGTAACTTTGGCATACAATCTCCGTTTGACGTGCACCATAGCTCGTTAGAAACATCTATCCGAGGAATACAATTTTGATATGAGAAACATTGTTCCAAAGACCCATGGTTCCCACAATTTTCCCAAAAAACGACATTTAGGGCCTTAAAACGGCTCAGAAAGTTCAGGACCTGAAAATTGCTAAAAAAAAGTAAATTGTGCTACAATTAAGGAAATAGAAAAAATAAAAGAGACAGTTGTGGGGGTCCAAGTGGGATAGGTGGGTGGCCACCAACATCCACCTGGATCATTCCTCCCCACTTAGGAAGCAATGGTCCCCATTACGTTGAGTTCCTTCCTAAGATGAGGAAACTTCTGCTGAGTTGGGTCCTTGGTGAGCTGTTTTGCAACGTTTGATGTGTTCAGTAATGGTGGGAAGCATGGTCGAGGGTGGTCCACATTGAACACTCAGTGTAAGCAAAGGAATGGGGAAATGTTGTGCTCCAAAGAATTTTTTCCCACAACCTTGGTATGGGCTCTTGTAAGGCGTTCTTTTTGCAGATGCAACCAGACTTTGTCGCCCACTTGAAACTTGTGTGGTACTTGATGTTGATCATGTCACTGCTTGTACTTGGCATTTTCTAGAATGGAGCGGAAATATATCGACCTGTTGGGTAGAGGTGCTCCATGAGTTAGTTCGAATGAATGCTTGACCTAATAGTGCAATGGTGTCCCAGTGGGTGAGGAGAAGATGTTCCTGATTGCTTTCATGACTGTATCCATCTCCTGCTGCTGCTGTGTGGAGGAACCCTTCGCGAGGGTCATGGATGTGGTGACAATATTCCCCTTACTTTGAGAGTGAACTAGACATAAAATAAATTTCCTAGTCTGGGAGATGATCTTACTGCCTTTTTTAGTAGAGATCAAAGAAGTGGCGGTAGGTGGGGCTACCTCCAGTATCTTGTATAATGAATTACACAAAGAAATAATAATAGAGAGAGGGCTTGACTCATACACATCATGTTGCGTCCACAAGTATGGCTGGCCTAATAATACATCACAAACATCCAGAGGTGCAACATCACACAATAACTTGTCTGTGAAGGGCTTGATGCTGTAGGGAAGGCGACACTGTTGGTGGACTCGGAGATCTCATCCTTGGTGAAGCCACCCGATGCTGTAATGTTGTAGGTTTGGTATGGTTGGTAGTCCCAACCACTTCAAGACCTCTGCTAAAATAAGGTTATTTTGGTTGCCACTGTCGATAATGAAATGCAGCGACGAACCCTTCATCCACATCTGTGAGCGGAAAAGACTCTCCCCCTCCTTTGGATCTTCGGGCTCATTCTTTTGGACCTTGGCAGTTGCAATAAAGGCGCTGGGCTCTGCATCAATTATTTTCTTCCCTATTTCATTCCCCTTGTCGGGTTCCGACTCAGGGTTAGAACATGCATCTGACTCTGAAGCCTTCAACTCAGCCACCAACGACTACTTGGTCCAACACTCACTTGTTTTATGAGTGGGGCTCTTGTGGAACTCACACCACTTTCCTATGTCCTTATTTGACTTTGTGGTGATGTTATTTTCTTTCCGCTTCGACGGGGTGTCTTGGGTCACACCGCCTTGGCTCTATCTTTTGTTCTTCGGATTTGCAGATCTAAAGTCTCGCTTCTTTTGTTTAAACTTCTACTCAATCTTGACAACATATCGATATGCCTTGTCGAGCGAGGAGATTTTTAGGAACTCCATCTCGTCTTGGATGTACCTATGTAGGCAACCGTGGTATTTGAGTACCAAATGTAGCCCAGAATCCTTGATACGCAACTTTGTGCGAAGGGTATGAAAAATATTTCTAAACTTCGACACATCTTGGTCCCTTCCTTGCTGCAACATGGTTCACTTTATATATTGGTCCTCATAGCTCTTGACAGGGTAGTGCTACTCCTTGATGGAATTTTGAAATGAACTCCAAGTGGGAGCGGCTGAAAACAGTGAGTTCGTACTTTCATACTTCTACTCCTAGTAGGTTTCCCACCAGTGCTTGACGTGGGGGGCTGCTTTGAGAAGTGAAAAAGTGATCTTTTGCTGGCTGGAAAAATCATGAATGGAAAAATAACCATCTAGAAAATTTAACAACTTTTCTATGGCATTTGCTTCTATCTAACCCTCGAATATGGGGATTTCAAAATTAACTTGTACCTTAAAGGGTGTGGCATTCCAGAGTAGTAGTTGAAAGCCGATGCGTCGCCCCTGGGTAGCTGCTAAAGGATCTGGGAAAAGTTTTCCATCATCACGTTACTTTGACGCTCAAGGGCTTTTTCGAGGAATATTTTGATAAGATCTCCTACCCCCTCATCTTTCTTTTCATCCACCATGGGAGGCCTTCGGGATTTGTGAGGCTGGTCTTGCAAAGGTTTGACTAGTTCAAGCCCTAACTCCTTATATCCCGACCTCATTGGGGACATGCAAAGAAAAACAGAGAAAGAGCAGACCCCTCTAATACCACTGGTCCGAATTTAAATAGGAACACAACAAATTACAAAAATAACCATAAATACAGAGATGCAACAGAAATAATAGTTCCTTTCATTAATGCAAAATACTGAAATATGCTTATAAACAGAAACATAAATAAACCAGCTAGGGCGATGGTAGCTTATCTCTGATAAGAGATGTGGCGACTACATGCCTCTGAACTATGTTACAATGAGTCTTGAAGGCCTATTTATTATTGAGAAATAATGGAAAACCCTAAACATCCAAAAACCTAACCCTAGGAGATGAAGTGCTACATTATGGGCCCCGTTTTGGGTAAATTGGTACATCAACTTCCCGAGGTCATAACTTTGGCATACAATCTCCGTTTGAGGCGCACCATAGCTCGTTAGAAATATCTATCTGAGTAATACAACTTTGGGAAGAGAAACATTGGGACATGACCCCATATTACTCCCAGTTTTCCCAAAAAATGTCGTTTAGGGCCTCAAAACGGCTCCGGAAGTTCACGACCCGAAAAATTGCTAAAAATAGTAAATTTGGCTACAATCAAGGAAACTGAAAAACTAAAAGAGATAGTTGTGGGGGTCTAAGTGGGATAGGTTGGTGGCCAAAAACATCCACTTGGATAATTCCTGCCCCCTTAGGAAGCAATGGTCCCCATTGCGTTGCGTTCCTCCTTGAGGTGAGGAAACTTCTGCTGAGCTAGGTCCCTAGTGAGTTGTTCTGCAACCTCTGATGTGTCCAGTAATGGTGGTAAGCATGGTTGAGGGCGGTACAAATTGAACACTCAGTGAAAGCAAAGGAATGGGGAAATGTTGTGCTCCAAAGCATTGTTCCCCAGCCTTGGTATGGGCTTTTGTAAGGTGTTCTTTCTGTAGATGCAACCAGACTTTGTCGCCCACTTGAAACTTGTGTGGTACCTCATGCTGATCATGTCGCTGCATGTACTCGGAATTTTCAAGAATGGAGCGGAGATATATCAACCCATTGGGTAGAGGTGCTCTAGGAGTTAGATCAAATGAAAGCTTGTCCTGATAGTGCAACGATGTCCTTGTGGGTGAGTAGAAGATGTTCTTGTTTTCTTTCATGACCGCATCCATCTGCTGCTACTGTTACATGGAGGAACCCTTCGTGAGGGTCATGGATGTGGCGACGATCTTCCCCTTACTTTGAGAGCAAACTAGACATAAAATAAATTTCCTAGTCTGGGAGATGATCTTACTGCCTTTCTTTGCAAATATCAAAGAAGTGGCGATAGGTGGGGCTACCTCGGGTATCCTATATAATGAATTACACTAAGAAATAATAACAGAGTGAGGCCTTGAATCATACACAACATGTTGCCTCCACAAGTATGGCTTGCCTAATAATACATCACAAACATCTAGAGGTGCAACATCACACAATGCCTTGTCTGTGAAGGGCTTGATGCTGTAGGGAAGGCGGCACTACTGGCGGACTCAGAGATCTCGTCCTTGGTGAAGCCACTTGATGTTGCATGGTTGCAGGTGTGGTATGTTAGGTAGTCCCAGCCACTTCATGACCTCTGCTGAAATAAAGTTCTTTTGGATGCCCCTATCGACAATAAATTGCAGTGGCGAACTCTTCACCCACATCTGTTAGTGGAAAAGACGCTCTCCCTCCTATGGATCTTCAGGCTCATTCTTTTGGACCTTGGTGGTGGCAACAGTGGTGCTGGGCTCCACATGAATGATTTACTTCCCTTTGTCATTTCTCTTGTCAGGTTTTAACTCATGGTCAGAACATGCATATGACTCTAAAGCCTTCAACTTGGCCACCAGTGACTGTTTGGTCTGACACTCACTTGTGTTAAGAGTGGGGCTCTTGTGGAACTCACACCACTTTCCTGTGTCCTTCTTTAACTTCGTGGTGTTGTTATTTTCTTGTGGCTTCAATGGGGTGTCTTAGGTCACACCGCCTTAGCTTTGTCCTTTGTTATTTGGATTCATAGATCTAAAGTCTCGCTTCTTTTGTTTAAACTTTTGCTCGATCTTGACAGAATATTGGTATGCCGTGCCGAGTGAGGAGATATTCAGGGACTCCATCTCATCCTGGATGTACCTGTGTAGGTAGCTGTGGTATTTGAGTACCAAATGCAAGTTAGAATCCTTGATACCCAACTTTTTGCGAAGGGTATGAAAAATATTTGTGAACTCTGGCACATCTTGGTCCCTTCCCTGCCACAACGTGGTCCACTTGATGTATTAGTCCTCCTAGCTCTTGACAGGGTACTGCTGCTCCTTGATGGCATTTCGGAATGAATTCCAAGTGGGAGTGGCTGAAAATAGTGAGTTCGTAATTTCATCCTTCTGCTCGCAGTAGGTTTCTCTCTAGTCCTTGATGTGGGGGGCTGCTTTGAGAAGTACAAAAGTGATATTTTTCTGGCTGGAAAAATCATTAACATAAAAATAACCATCTAGCATATTTAACCATTTGTCTATGGCATCTGCGTCTATCCAACCCTCAAATATGGGGATTTCAAAATTAACTTGTACCTTAAAGGGTGTGGCATTTCCAGAGTAGCAGTTGGAAGCCAATGCATCGCCCCTGGTTAGCTGCTGAAGGATCTGGGCAAAGTTTTCCATCATCACGTTCCTTTGTCGCTTGAGGGCTTCTTCGAGCAAGATTTTGATACGATCTCCTACCCCCTCGTCTTTCTTTTCATCCGCTATGGGAGGCCTTCAGGATTTGCGAGGCTGGTATTGCAAATGTTCGACTAGTTCAAGCCTTAACTCCTTATATCCCGACCTCGTTGGGGACATGCAAAGAAAAACAAAGAAAGAGAAAACCCCTCTGATTCCACTGATACGAATTTAAACAGGAATGCAAAAAATTACAGAAATAACCATAAATACAGAGATGCAGCATAAATAATGGTTCCTTTCATTAATGTAAAATACTAAAATATGCTTACAAACAAAAATGGAAATAAACCAGCTAGGGCGATGGTAGCTTATCTCTGATAAGAGATGTGGTGGCTACATGGCTCTGAACTGTTACAATGAGGCTCGAAGGCCTATTTATTGTTGAGAAACAATGGAAAACCATAAACATCCAAAAACTTAACCCTAGGAAATGAAGTGCTACACTATGGGCCTAGTTTTGGGTAAACTGGTACATCAACTTCTCGAGGTCGTAACTTTGGCATACAATCTCCATTTGATGCACACCATAGCTCATTAGAAAGATATATCTGAGGACTACAACTTTGGGAAGAGAAAATTTAGGCCATAGCCTCATGTTTCTCTCAGTTTTCCCAAAAAACATCGTTCAGGGCCTCAAAACGGCTCCGGAAGTTCATGTCCTGAAAAATGGCTAAAAATAGTAAATTGTGCTACAATTAAGGAAACTAAAAAACTGAAAGAGATAGTTGTGGGGGTCCAAGTGTGATAGGTGGGTGGTAAAAAACATCCACCTGGATCATTCCCCCCTCCTCTCCTTAGGAAGCAATAGTCCCCATTGTGTTGAGTTCCTCCCTGAGGTGAGGAAACTTGTGCTAAGCTAGGTCCCTGGTGAGCTGTTCTGTAGCCTCTAATGTGTCCAGTAATGGTGGGAATCATGGTCAAGGGTGGTCCAAATTGAACACTCAGTGCAAGAAAAGGAATGGGGAAATGTTGTGCTCCAAAGCATTGTTTCCCACAACCATGGTATGGGCTCTTATAAGGCATTCTTTCTGCAGATGCAACCAGACTTTTTCGCCCACTTGAAACTTGTGTGGTACCTGATGCTGATCATGTCACTACTTGTACTTGGAATTTTCCAGAATGGAGAGGTGATATATCGACCTGTTGGGTAGAGGTGCTTTAGGAGTCAGATCGAATGAATGCTTGACCTGATAGTGCAACGGTGTCCTTGTGGGTGAGGAGAAGATGTCTGTTTGCTTTCATGACCATATCCATCTGCTACTGCTGCTACGTGGAGGAACCCTTCGCAAGGGTTATGGATGTGGTGACAATCTTCCCCTTACTTTGAGAGCGAACCAGATAGAAAGTAAATTTCCTAGTCTGGGAGATTGATGAGCCCCGAGATTGGGTAACTTATTGGGCTCATTTTGCCTAACTGTTCTTCATCAATCCACCATTTTTCATAGTTTATGCATGTTTTTTGAGTATATTTATGTTAGTTGAACGAATGAGAATAGTCACTTGACCAAGAAGGCTAGCACGTGGTTATTGCAGATTTTTGGACAAATTTTGGACCAAGGCCAAGCATTTATGAGCCAGATGACAGCCAAGCATGAAGGAACAAGGGTTAGGATTTGTAGGAAGGGTGTATCCTACACTAAATGGCCCCTTCCTCGAATTCTCCACCCTCAGCTCGGAGTTCAGCAGGCCACCGAAAAGGATTCCCAAGGGCAGCTGAGCAGTTTTGTGTAAAGTGACTGATCACTGGTAGTTTGAGCAGCTGAGCCCCTTGAGTTAAGGAGGGCTGTTGGAGACCCTCGTAGTGTATAAGAAGGAAGGCTTCCAGCCTTCGTAGGTTACTTTTCGAGCAGTTGTATTTTGCACTATAGTGCTGTTAGTTATTCAGCTCATTTTGTAGCTTCTGTTGTACAACTTTCTTTGTGACATGGTTATTTTTGAGTAATGGAAAGCAGTTTCATTTGGCATCAGCTCTGAGCTTTTTCTTAGGAGCCTGTAGCTCTTGGGGTTGGGCCCAACCCAAGTGCCAAGGCCTCCTTTGTGTACTGTTATATGTTTTTAATGTCTTTACAAAATAATTTCTGTTAAGTAGATTAAAATTTTGCTTGGTTACCTAGGTCATTGTTGATGATTACACATGTTTTTCATGTTCAGATTGATTTGATAGACTGATAACAGAGAAGATCTTCAGAAAAAGGCTATCAAGCACCCCTGATCTCACCTCTTCCTCTGTGGGACCATGAGCTGAGACCAAGGTGTCATTGCCGCCACCAAAAACATTGTTTTTGCTTCATCATGCAATCACTAGTGTTAGATTCTTAGTTGCAAAAGTTGATACAAGTTGTAGTTACATGCTCAGATCCATTATTGCTTAGTTTGCATAGCTATTTCACATGATTTTGTTGCCAATAAACTTTTGTTCATTTTCTTTGCTGATATTTAGGTTAGGTTAGGTTAAAGTAGTTAGGTCCTTGGTTTTCCGAGTCTTTGTTTATTCAGTTTGGGAAATAACTTGCAGAGCACCTGCAATACCTCTCTATTTACCCATACTCCATGAATCCCACCTGATCCATCCTCTAACTCGGATTCTTGCCTTACATTTTCCACATTCTCTTGCTTTGCCCTAATTTCCGTATTTTTGTGCAACGTTGCTCTACCCCTCCTTGAACAAATCCAACCATTCTCATCACTCCTCAGCTCCATTCACCAAGTCCTGGACCTCCTCAAACCCTTATCTGACCTCCATACCCACTTCTTCACCTTTCTTCTTCCATCAACCCTCCAAAATTCCCTTTCGGAAAATCTTGTAGAACATTCTGTAGAAGTTACAGAACATCCTATAGAAGCCCTACAGACTTCCTGTAGAAGCTCACGAAAGCGGTTTCTTGATATCTGAACATTGTGAAACTCTCTGGAAGGGTGCTAGGGACCCCTTAGGCCCTCTTCTCACCTTCCCAACCTCCTGCAAGCGCCTCGCCAGTTCCATTCCTCACCTCGCCTCTGCACAGTCAACAATAGTCGAACACATGCAAGATAATTCCACAAATATGATTCAAAAATAAAAAAAGATGTTCCTTTTTTAGATTCCACTTTATAGATAGCTTAGACACATGCACTTTACCTTTCCAAGAGTCAATGGCATCCATTTTTGTAGGTTTTGTCCTTTTACTTGCACTTGTAGTGTTAGTCGGCAAAACTAGGGTTTGCTAGGGTTTGCATTTCCTTTTAGCTTTCATCTTCTTTCTGCAAGTAGATTAGCCTCTTTTGAGTTAGCTTTCATCCATCACAGTTAAAAGCTTCTTCTAAGAACTCATAGAAGTTGGCTGGAGCTCTTAGCAGACTCGTGCCAGCTAATCAAGTGACAGCTTGCGGCAAGAGCTAGTACTTGTGCATATAGCACCGTCGCTTCCAAGTTTGTTACGAACTACTGGGTTGATAAAAGTAAAGAAGGGAGTCCTAGGACTTGCAGCATTATTGCTGCAATACTGGAGCCCACCATATTTTTGGCGCCATTACCGGGGAAGCCTCAGAGTATTTGTGATTGCTGCTTTTCTTCTATTTTCTACTACAACCTTCTACTAAGTAGTTTATTTCAGCAAGCGTAGAGTAGATCGTTTCATTTCCATTCTGCAATTTGATTTCCGCAAAAGTAGATTAGACATTTCCTGCTTTCATAGATTAGCATTTCAATTCCGCAATTTAAATTCTGCAAGCGTAGATTAGCATTTCAATTCCACAAGCGTAGCTTAGCATTTCATTCCTGCAATTTCATTTCGGCAACATAGATTAGTCATTTCCTACTTTCATTTCAATTCTACATTTTCATTTCAGCAAGATAAATTTTAGTTAGTTGCAGTTCAATCTATTTTAGTTTTTGCAGGTACAAGCAGAAAAAAGAAACAAAAATCAACAAAAAATATTTCATTTCATGCCTCGTAGGAATAGAGACAATACCAGAAAATTCTTGCCCAACACCCCCACCACATCACTGAGTCATCCTTCTCTCTTCTTTGGTAGCAGTGATCTAGAAGAACCTATAGGCGAACCTCCTAAGATATACAAAGATCCTATAACAGAAGAAGAGCGAGAGAACATTCCTCTTGAGACCATGGCCGAACACAGAAGTGGTATAGGAGATGAGGAGAGAACAGAAGGTGCCTTTCCCATCTGAGAGACCAACGGGGACATGAAAATGAAGAACATAAGTCCCTCAGCCTTACCTCACTTCCATGGGTTGACCAATGAAGACCCTGATACCTTCCTGTTTGAGTTTGTTGTCCTTTGTTGAACTTATGACTATGCAGAGGACGAGCAAAAGTTGAAACTCTTTCCTTCTACCCTTAAGGATGCAGCACTACGCTGGTTCATGGGGTTGCCTGGAAACATTATCACAACTTGGGCTCAAATTCCACAAGCCTTTAACAACAAATATCGGGACTACTGTATGTCAAAGGAAATGAAGGGGGAGATCTTTCAGATGACCATGGGAAGTGATGAGTCTTTAGAAGACTACGAGGAAAGGTTCCAACTTAGTTATAAATGGGCCAAGTGCACACTTGACCCTGAATCTCTGAAGCTGGTTCTGCTCCGAGGAGTCCCTGAAGACCTTCTAGATACCCTCCATTTGCTAGCTGGAGGAGACATCTACCAACTAC
>APFE031308421.1:159200-175168 GCA_000404065.3 Pinus taeda | reverse complement strand
CATTCTGGTTATCCATATTTTTCCATCTCATCTCCTCCGTCAGCAAGGCTGAGACTATTTCATCAAACTGCAAAGCAGTTGCATCGCTACCTATTGCAATAACCAAACTATCCCACGAATATGGTAGAAAACACAACAAACTGGTGCACTTATCTTCATCTGAAATTTTAATATCAACATATGATAACTGACTTACCACAGTATTAAACGCATTCAAATGCTCTGTCACCGAGTCTACATCTTTCATCCTCAGGATATACAGCTTTTTCTGCAGGAATAGTGTATTCACCAGAGACTTAGATTGGTACAAAGTACCTAACTTGTCCCACAGAGCCTTCGTCGTAGCTTCCCCTGATACATTCAACAATACTGAATCTGAGACACACAATCATATTGTGCTCTTTGCCTTCCGATCCAAATTCTTCCATTCTTCATTGGTCACACCCGTTGGTTTAGTACCCGGATCTACTGCGATCCACTGATCTTTATTCACCAACAGATCCTCCATCTTGAGTTTCTACAACTCAAAACTCTGACCATTGAACTTCTCAATCTCTATCTTTCTGTTGGTCGCCATCTTCTTTCACCACCACAATCGATCTCGCAGATCTCCCACTGAACAGGGTCTACCACAGGCCCAAGTGAAACCCCTCAGCAACAAAGACGTCCCCTTGAAGCCAAAACAGCTCTGATACCAAATGTAGGTTTTAACCCCATACAGAAATTACCTACATACGAATTCTAAATCACATGAAAAATAAAAATGCGAGAGCATAACACTTAAAACACATATACACAGAGATTTCCCACTGGATCCCAAAACCGGGACTACCAGCTTGATTTTTCATTATGTTCCTTTCAATTTTACAATACATATTTATACATGCCGAAGCGTCCAATACGATGGAACGAAAATCATCGCATCCAAAACCATCGACCAAAAACCATCACGTCCAAAAAACATGTGCGAAAATCATGCACAAAACCATAGGTGGGTCAGCCCAACCTAACCTAGGGTCCAAAACCAAATTTTCCGGGGCACTGCCCCGAACCCCATAAAGTGGGGTTACGGGTAATCCTCAAACCCCCTATTAACTATGTGGAAAGAATATAACACAACACAACATTAAAATTCTTAGATTATTTTAGTGTTAAATATGATGACTATGATTTTATGATCAATTTCAAAAACACCCCTATACCCATCACCCTTGTCACATTCCTAACTACTATCATTTCCCAACACACTCTAGCCTATCACCATATTCCTCCTACAATTTTTAAATCTTCTCCTACACCACCCTTCAAACCTTGTTATTAACTCCTCATTCTTGAATTGGCCATCAAATCTTATCACCGGTCCAACATTTTCCTAAACGAACAGGTACCAACGAGCAATGGATAGGTGGTGAATCATTGGAGAGCCAAGTGTTAAACAATTTCATTCATTGTTTTTTAATCATCCAAGTTATAAAACGGTCGTTTGATCCAAGTCGACTCATGCAAACAACTATCCGTTATCATCACTCCTTCACTCCATATATGTTTACGACGTTCTCATGATTGTACCTATGCAACCCAGTATAGCTCCTATGTCTTTGCAATATGAATGCACTCTGCATTATCATTATAGTAAATTGGGTAAGGTCAGTTGTTAATTTTGATTTCATTCTCAGTTTGTACAAAGGGCATTACCATAATAGTAATTCAAACGCTGTGATTTCAAAGAAGGTCGAGAACAACAGGTGCTACAAAGGGAGAACATAGTAATTTGGCTCACCACGAGTTTCTACCTCCGCCATAATCCAAGGAAATTCATTCGGTCGCTGCCTAAGCCATTAAAGAAGGAGACCCTGAGAACAGAGGGTGCTACCAGGTCGGTTGAGTGGAGTGCAAAACAGAGGTAACAAATCAAGAGACACTTGTTGAATTATAAAGCATAAACAAAGAAGGTTAGGACAAGAGTTTCTTTGTCAAAATGAACAATAGAGTAGAGCCTAATACATTTGATATTTCCCAGTATCATGATGACTCTATTACAATTTTAAGAGAAAAGAAATGGTTATCCTTCCTAGAGAAGTTTAATGGGAACAATGAAGAAGTAACTAAGCCGTTTTCATTTACATTTAATGGAGAGAAAGCATTGATAGGCAACTTCTCTTTTAGAATTTTAGAGGACACCATAGCACAAACCTTGGGAATCAGCCCAGAAGGAGAAAAATATTTCAAAACAAAACAATTCAAGTAAAAATCATGGACCCAATTCATGTCTAGGTCGAGGGTTTCCTCTGTTAATTGGAAAAAGGGTGACCCTAGAAGCTAGCTAATACACCCATGGGATGAAATGGTGTATATTATTCAGAAATTTGTTATGTGTGAGGGTCGTTACAACATAGTCTATCTATATCACATCAAACTCCTGTTGCACTTAAAACGGTAATGCACCATTAGTCTACCCTATTTCCTCTTACAGAGTTTGACTAGGATGTCAAAAACTATTCAAAAGCAAAAGGGTAATGAGGATAAAAGCTTGTATCATTTTGGGTTGATTAAAATTCTAATTGAATTTGAAGTGAAAAGGAGGGGAAAAACATGGAAAGAATTTTTGGTTGCTAATCAAATCAAAGATGGAGAAAATGAATAGGAATAGCAAGAGCTTTCATATTTTATGCTTGATATTGATGAGGAAATCCCTGTGCACAAGTCAACCAATGTTCCTCCACATAGCAGTAGTGTAAGGACAAGAAAGATGAGGCAAGAAGCTTCCCAGAAAATTGAGCAAGACAAAATTTTCACTACATATACAAGAAGATCAAGGAGAATACAAAAGACCCAAACACAGGATGATCAACCAGAGTTAAATGCAAATGCACCGATGGACATTGAGAGCAGTGCTCATTTACAACCAGAACCAGAAGTCGAAATGGAAGTTGAGAGTAACAACAGACAAGGGAAAGAGTCAGCACCTGCAACCAAGAAACAAAGGAGGTTAGAAAGAAAAATTGAAAAGCTAAAAGAAGAATTGATGGAGGCCAACATGCTAGAGAAGGTCATCAAGAAGGAGAATGAAATGTTGAGAGATCAGAGCAAGAAGACTCAATAGAAAAATGAGAAGCTGAATGAGCAAATCAAAGAACTCAAGGCTGAACAAACTGACATTTGCAAGTGGGCAACCAAATGGTATACTCAAAAGAAAGCTCTCAAAGAAAAATACAATAATTTGAAACATGAGCTCCATGTTCAGAAGGATGCCCAAGCTCAGAAGAATATAGATGCATTGTTACAAGAGGCAGAGGCATAGGTAGGAACAGAGTATAAAGGGAGCACATCAAGATTAGCATGAGGACATGCTAAATCATTGAGCTTGGGGGAGATGTTGGTACCATTTCATTGCCATCCTTTTCTTCTAGAAATCCATCATTTGTCTATCTTTTTCTCCCATAAACCCCTCATAATCCATCGAAATTGATTAATCAAAGCATTATAGTTGTTAATTTACATTAAATTTAATTTGTGAATTTTTATGTTAAAAATTAGAAAATTTCATCAAAAATTACAGGATGTCATGACTTCCTGTAAATGGTTTATGATGTGACACGTGGCATGGCAGGAAAATCAAAACAAAGGATAGGAATGTGATCTGGAATGTACATACATGGTGAAAGATCTATTCAATAGCAAATCTAAAGCTCCTGGATACATGGTCAATGCTGGTCAAACCCAGCCTTTTTGGTCACAAAGGCATCAAAAATCTAGAGTTTCCCAAACTGATTTCGTTTTGCTTTGGAAATCAGTTAAGATTATAAAAGACAAAAATCACTCTTTTGTACAAGTAGAAACATCTGCATAATGTATGTACATTCGATTTAGAGGGAGCGTTAGTGAATATAGGATAGAAGACAACCAGATAAAAGACTACGAATTGTATTGTCCAGAATGGTTGTTATTCTTGTGTATTGTTTCCAGAACATTGCTCTTGCATGTGATTTCGACTTCCAGAACTTAATTACAGTCATCGTTTTACCCTTATAGTGCTTATGCGTTAACATTCTCATCGCTTGAAGTTTCCTAAGTGTGCCATTGAAGTGTGGACGGGCCTTACGTGGAGTTTATTGATTTGATTAGGAGTTCTTGCAAGTAATATTCATGGTGATAGATTTAGAATTCGATTGCTAGATCATTGAACAATATCTTGTAAAAGATTTGATTGATCATTAGATTTCAAAGTATCTCTGTGGACTCTGTTTTCATGCATTTAAAATTTCAGTGTGCTTAAAAGAGCTTCTGATTTTCACGAATGCTTAGTGTGTTAGTTGGAAAGAGCTTTTGTGGATAATATCCTTGTAAGAGGGTTGAAAACTCAGTCTAGAAACACGTTGTTTCTTTAGAACAGTTAGATAAATTAGATGATGTGAGTGTTAAGGTGTGAGAGGAAACATATTTCAATCTCCTGTAAAGGATTGCTGTAGCCTGTCACAGTAGTCACTTAGTTAGGTAGATGAGATCCTTTTATGTCTATAGACTTTAGACACGTGCCTCTAAGTTTACCTACCTTGGTTGATATTAAATCTAGTCTAATCTAGCACCCTAGATTGGACACTACAGTCAGAACATGTATCTGACTTTGAAGCCTTCAACTCCTCCACCAGCGACTGCTTGATCTGACACTCACTTGTGTTATGAGTGGGGCTCTTGTGGAACTCACACCACTTTCCTGTTTCCTTCTTTGACTTTTTGGTGTTGTTATTTTCTTATGGCTTCGACGAGGTGTCTTGGGTGACATCACCTTGGCTCTGTCCTTTGTTCTTCAGACTCACAGATCCAAAGTCTTACTTCTTTTGTTTAAACTTCTAGTCGATCTTCACAACATATCACTATGCTGTGCCAAGTGAGGAGATGTTTAGGAACTCCATCCCATCCTGGATGTACCTGTGTAGGAAGCCACGGTATTTGAGTACCAAATGCAGCATAGAATCCTTGATAGCCAACTTTGTGCGAAGGGTATGAAAAATATTTGTGAACTTCGACACATCTTGTTCCCCTCCCTACCACAGGATGCTCCACTTTATGTATTGGTCCTCATAGCTCTTAACAGGGTAGTACTGCTCCTTGAAGGCATCCCGTAATGAATTCCAAGTGGGAGTGACTAAAAAAAATGAGTTCGTACTTTCATCCTTCTACTCGTAGTAGGGTTCCCACTAGTCCTTGACCTGGGGGGCTGCTTTGAGAAGTGCAAAAGTGATCTTTTGCTAGCTGAAAAAATCATGAACATAAAAATAACCATCTAGTAGATTTAACCATTTATCTACGACATCTGCATTTATGTAACCCTTGAATACGAGGATTTAAAAATTAACTTGTACCTTAAAGGGTGTGGTGTTTCCAGAGTAGCAGTTGGAAGCCGATGCATCACCCTTGGGTAGCCACTAAAGGATCTGGGCAAAGTTTTCCATCATCGCGTTCCTTTGTCGCTCAAGGGCTTCTTCAAGCAAGATTTTGATAGGATCTCTGCCCCCCTCATCTTTCTTTTCATCCTTCATGTGAGGATGTCGGGATTTGTGAGGCTAGTCTTGCAAAGGTTCGACCCATTCAAGCCCTAACTCCTTATATCCCGACCTCGTTGGGGACATGCAAAGAAAAATAGAGAAAGAGCAGACCCCTCTGATACCACTAATCCAGATTTAAACAAGAACATAACAAATTACAAAAATAACTATAAATACAGAGATGTAGCATAAATAATAGTTCCTTTCACTAATGCAAAATATTAAAATATGTTTACAAACAGAAATGGAAATAAACCATCTAGGGCGATGGTAGCTTATCTCTGATAAGAGATGTGGTGGCTACATGCCTATGAAATGTGTTAACATGAGGCTTGAAGGCCTATTATTGTTGAGAAACAATGGAAAACCATAAAAATCCAAAAACCTAACCCTAGGAGATGAAGCGCCACACTATGGAACCCGTTTTGGGTAAATTGGTACATCAACTTCCTGTGGTCGTAACTTTGGCATACAATCATTGTTTGATGCACACCATAGCTCGTTAGAAAGATCTATCCGAGAACTACAACTTTAAGAAGACAAATCTTTGTCTGTGGAACCATGTTGCTCCCATTTTCTCAAAAAATGTCGTTTAGGGCCTCAAAACTGCTTCGAAAGTTCAGGGCCCAAAAAACTGCTAAAAATAGTAAATTGTGCTACAATTAAGGATACTGAAAAACTGAAAGAGACAATTGTGGGCTCCAAGTGGGATAGGTGGGTGGCCACCAACATCCACCTAGATCATTCCCCCCCCACTAGGAAGCAATGGTCCCCATTGTGTTGAGTTCCTCCATAAGATGAGGAAACTTCTGCTGAGTTGGGTCCCTAGTGATCTGTTTTGCAACCTCTGATGTGTCCAGTAATGGTGGGAAGTATGGTCGAGGGCGGTCCAAATCAAACAATCATTGTAAGAAAAGGAATGGGGAAATGTTGTGCTCCAAAGCATTGTTTCCCATAGCCTTGGTATTGACTCTTGTAAGGTGTTCTTTCTGCAGATGCAACCAGACTTTGTTGCCTACTTGAAACTTGTGTGGTACCTGATGCTGATCATGTCGCTACTTGTACTTTTCATTTTCCATAATGGAGTGGTGATATATCGACCCTTTGGATAGAGGTGCTCTAGGATTCAGATCGAATGAATGCTTGACCTGATAGTGCAACGGTGTCCTTGTGGGTGAGGAGAAGACATTCCTGTTTTCTTTCATGACCATATCCATCTCTTGCTTCTGCTGCTGCATGGAGGAACCCTTCACGATGGTCATGGATGTGGCGATGATCTTCCCCTTACTTTGAGAGTGAACTAGACAAAAAATAAATTTCCTAGTCTAGGAGATGATCTTACTACCTTTCTTAGTAGAGATCAAAGAAGTGGCGATAGGTGGGGCTACCTCTGGTATCCTGTATAATGAATTACACAAAGAAATAATAAGAAAGTGAGGCCTTAACTCATACACAACATGTCACCTCCATAAGTATGGCTAGCCTAATAATACATCACAAGCATCCAGAGGTGCAACATCACATAATACCTCATCTGTGAAGGGCTTGATGTTGTAGGGAAGGTGGCACTCCTGGTGGACTCGAAGATCTCGTCCTTGGTGAAGCCACACGATGTTGTACAATTGCGGGTGTGGTATGGTTGGTAGTCCAAGCCACTTCACAACCTTTGCTGAAAGAAGTTTCTTTTGGCTACCACTCTCGACAATGAATTACAACGGCGAACCCTTCACCCACATCTATGAGTGAAAAAGACGCTCCCCCTACTCTGGATCTTCAGGCTCATTCTTTTAGACCTTGGCAATGGAAACAGTGGCACTCGGCTCTGCATCAATGATTTGCTTCCCTTTGTCATTCCCCTTGTCGGGTTCTGACTTAGGGTTAGAACATGCATCTAACTCTAAAGCCTTAAACTCGGCCGCCAGCGACTGCTTAGTCCGACACTCACTTATGTTATGAGTGGGGCTCTTGTGGAACTCACACCACTTTCCTGTGTCTTTCTTTGACTTCGTGGTGTTATTCTTTTCTTGCGGCTTTGACAGGGTGTCTTGGTTCACACTGCCTTGGCTCTTTCCTTTGTTCTTCAGATTCGCAGATCCAAAGTCTCGCTTCTTTTGTTTAAACTTCCACTCAATCTTGATAGCACAATGGTATGTCGTGCCGAGCGAGGAGATGTTCAGGAACTCCATCTCATCTTAGATGTACTTGTGTAGGTAGCCGTGGTATTTCAGTACCAAATGCAGCTTAGAATCCTTGATACCCAACTTTGTGCGAAGGGTATGAAAAATATTTGTGAAGTCTAGCACATCTTGGTCCCTTCCCTGCTGCAACGTGGTCCACTTTATGTATTGGTCCTCATAGCTCTTGATAGGGTAGTAATGCTCCTTGATGGAGTTCCGTAATGAATTCCAAGTGGGAGCAGCTGAAAACAGTGAGTTCATACTTTCATCCTTCTGCTCGTAGTAGGTTTCCCACCAGTCCTTGATGTGGGGCATTGCTTTGAGAAGTGTAAAAGTGATCTTTTGCTGGCTGGAAAAATCATGAACAGAAAAATAAACATCTATAATAATTAACCATTTATCTATGGCATTTGTGTCTATCCAACCCTCGAATATGGGGATTTCAAAATTAACTTGTACCTTAAAGGGTGTGGCGTTTCCAGAGTAGTTGTTGGAAGCCAATGTGTCACCCATGGGTAGCCGCTAAAGGATATGGGAAAAGTTTTCCATCATCACGTTCCTTTGTCGCTTGAGGGCTTCTTCGAGCAATATTTTGATAAGATCTCATGTCTCCTCATCTTTCATTTCATTTGCCATGGGAGGTTGTTGGGATTTGCGAGGCTGGTCTTGCAAAGGTTTGACTAGTTCAAGCCCTAACTCCTTAAATCCTGACCTTGTTGGGGACATGCAAAGAAAAATAGAGAAAGAGCAAACCCCTTTGATACCACTGATCCAAATTTAAACAGGAATGCAACAAATGACATAAATAACTATAAATACAGAGATGCAAGAGAAATAATAGTTCCTTTCATTAATGTAAAATACTAAAATATGCTTACAAACAAAAATGAAAATAAACTAGCTAGGGCGATGGTAGCTTATCTCTGAGAAGAGATGTGGTGGCTACATGTCTCTGAACTATGTTACAATGAGGATTGAAGGCCTATTTATTGTTGAGAAACAATGGAAAACCCCAAACATCCAAAAACCTAACCCTAGGAGATGAAGCACCACACTATGGTTCCCATTTTGGGTAAATTGATACATCAACTTCCTGGGGTCTTTACTTTGGCATACAATCTCCGTTTGACACGCACCATAGCTCGTTAGAAAGATCTATTTGAAGACTACAACTTTGGGAAGAGCAACATTGGTCCATTGATGTTGTTCCTAGTTTTCTTAAAAAATGTCGTTTAGGGCCTCAAAACGGCTTTGGAAGTTTAGGACCCGAAAACTGCTAAAAATAGTAAATTGTGCTACAATTAAGGAAACTGAAAAACTGAAAGAGATAGTTGTTGGGGTCCAAGTGGGATACGTGAGTGGCCACCAACATCCACTTGGATCAAAATATGATAACAAGAAATTCCTTTTCTATTACCATGTAATTTAACTCTGTTGGTGATAAGTTTTCGCTGGCATAGTAGATGAATGGGCCTATACAATGGATTATCAATACTACATGTCCAAAAAACCATAATTCATTTCATATGATAGTTGTTCATATTATTTTTTTAATTAATCAATTTAATTAAAAGGGTAGAAAGGGCACAACTAATTTTAAGATAAATATAAACCTATAATTTGTGAATACTATGAAGAATATTCTAGAATATTTTGTGGAGGTTAAATCTCTACAATCCACCTAATAATTATTAAAAATTATATTAAAATTTTGGAAGCTCTATTCTAAAATAGAAATTCCTATCCACATAAGAAATACAATGCTTAAGTAACCCCGGTTTCATTTTCCAATGTCTAATGACTCTTCGTAATCACCTGATTGTTCACATTTCTCCTAATGATTTATTTACAAAACACAATAATTACAAGGATTAGTTATCTAACATTCACCCCTTAATTTGAAGGGGTGTTTATAAGTCCAAGCATCTTTATGATTTTTTCAAACATTTCTCTTCTAAGTGCTTTGGTAAAGATATTTACAATTTTCTTACATGTCAAACAATGCTCAAATAGATAGTACTAGTCTCTACATGATATCAAATGAAATAGTACTCCAAGTTGATATGCTTGGTTGAATCATGGAATCTAGGATCCTTGGAAAACTTGAATGCATAAGTATTATCAGCTAAACAATAATTGATTTTAGACTGATAAGATAGGCTAAAGTTGACACTCCATTTTATTTGTCCCCATCAAAGTTTTGTAAGAAACTTGACCCCTTAGATGTCCTAGGGTAGGTGGAGTTTCAAAGGTTTTCATTTATGAGATTGGTTCATGATTACTTCTCTCAAGGTATCACTCACATATGGGTATATAATTTAATTTCCATTGAACATAATGATCTTGATATTTATTGACCCATTTTTGTTTTTAGAGACCAAGATGGATGTATAAAGAACCCCTATTAGATTGTTGATACTTGAAAATTTTTGAGGTGATAATTAGTGTACCAGAAATAAGGTTTACGATTCATGTCTTGACTCAATAATTCCATTACTCTGATAATTACACTATACTAGTGCTATGCTCAATGTTTATTCCTCATTTCTATGATGTTAAGGCTTGAGACAAATTATTGATTTATAAGGATATAATCATTTCCTTCATCATACTTTTGGGTGATCACAAATTTCCTCTATTACATCTAAAGGACATATAAACTTGGCTAGAGGCTTCCAAACATGGTTTTCACTATAGCAATGAGGGATGGATGAGGCCTTATACTTTGGTCAGGGAGAATTTCAAAATTTAAAACAAACCTACTATCTACTAGCCATCCTGGTTAAGATAATGAGGCCTAGAAAATAGAGTCTTTTCTTCTCATGTGAGAAATATTTACATTATTATTTCATATCCTTACATATGAGCATGTAAATTAAAAACTAAATAGAAATAAATGCCAATAGGGATACTAGCTTTCCTTCTAGTTTGTGAAATATTTTTCCAATAAATAACCATCATAACGAAGTTGCAAACTTGTAGAAATCTTCCTTGTTGCAAGTAAAATCAATTCCTATACTTTAGAATCAAATTTGAGTGAAAGAGCATCATGTGGTAAATTCCTATCATGCGTAAAGGCATAATAAAATTAAGACTAACTCAATTGATCAAATTACATACTCAATGAGGTTGAAGCCCCCTTATGCCCCTATAGCATGGTCTAACTCGTAAATGTGTTTGTAATTACAAAGTATTATGAAATTTCGAAAGGAATTTATACTCGTAGATTTTATAGTTCCAACTCAATTATGTATACACTCTAATTATATGAAGGACTAGACATCCCTTGAATAACTATGTTGCAAAGTATGTTGATTTGCTCATGGGTATTTAGAGGTACAAGTGATTACCTATTTAACCAACACTCCAAAATCTTATTAGTTGAATAATAGGGACTGATTGCATTAGCATGTATGGTATGAGGGTAGTCATGAAGATAATGAATTAAACCCGCCATGTTACTCCCAAATATAGAAATGAACTTGCAATATGACTCACATTATCATGGGATAGAATAGGTGAATGATAAAGGAAATGTGTTATAATAAAGAGTTCAATAACATTATCAATGACATCAAGAACTAAAAACTTTAAGCTAAAAATGCAAAATATGTAAAATGGGATATTTCTTTCTATATAGTAAAGAAGTAAAATTAGGGAGATGAGTAGAAAATTTCCTTTTAAGGACTTTTCACTCTTGTTTGGTTTGATTTTCATCTCATGAAGTTGTCATAGCCCACATTTCATTGATTTTTCAAAACCAATAGAAAGTATCCAAAATCATTCAAATCCACTTTCCATGGATTGTTTTGGCTAAAAACTGAAGTATATTATAAACCTTATACCTCATTGGTGAGAAGGTATGTGTTACACTTGCTTATTCCAAATATAAAAATACTTACATTTTTAGCTTGTAGAAAGACCATCAAAGGGACTTACAATGCCATTAATATTGCTTCGAAATTGGTATTTGGTCCAAGAAGGAACAATTGGTTCATGCTATGTGCCCATTAATATTCATGTACAATCATTCTAATTTGAATACTCTTGATGCTAGCACCAAATATCATAGTGGATCTTGTGTCACTAGTCACCCCAAAAGTGATTATTATAAGATTGTTGGTGTGGAATGACTTTGTATGTGTATACTTAATGCTATTAATGTAAAGATTAATTAAGTTGACACCTTTGGTAGCCTAGAGGATATGTACACCCCATATATTCCTTGATTTGGGAGTGAATTAAATAACTTCCAACTTTCAACAAAACATGGTAGTATGGACTCTACGAGGTGGATGCTAGAGGTTCCATTATTTCAACCACTCCACAACAAAATACTATAGCCCTTTAGCCTAGAACTATACCTAACCATAGAATGATGTTTGTGGGAGATTAATGGTAGTATTTGGGTGATTCAAAGGAATAATTTAACTCTCCCACAATTGTTCAAGAGTCTAGGCTGATCCCCAAACTAGATTTACAAGGATCATAAGTGCATTGATGAGCATTTTAAATTTCATTTTTAGATGTTTTGTGAAGACCGAGGATTTCTTATTCTTCTTACAAAAACTTAATTCACACTATGTATTCTTGTCATCAAGGCAAAGTGTCCAAAAACTAGTGACATATTCAGATACATTTCCCATTAACATAGTATACTTCCATGGAACTACAAGCATTATTACATCATCATACATATAAGATAACAACAATTTAGACAAATGTATCATGTAACTTACAACTATAAAACAAAATTTAATAAAAAATGTAGTCTTATCTGAAATCAATTGCCTACAACTAAATAAGGGTGAATACATTTCCACCCAACGATAGGCTTAGTTGTTCCCATATTTCTCTACATCTGGCCATGATATCACCATTGAAACTTAGTTTCTTAGGGATATTGATGGGTGTGAGGATCACTATCCTTGAAAGGAAGTCAATGATAGGAAACCCCTCTACCCACTAAGCCCATGACTTCCATGAATTCTATGGATGTCTTCCTAATTGTTTACATTTTGTACAAGTAGATCCTTTCACTACCTATGTAGTCCCTTAATTCTCTCTTCTCCCGGTGCCTATTTCCTTACCTAACCAACATCAAAATTTGTAGCCTTCTTTCCTTAGGTTTAGTTCACGGTTCTTTACCCAATTTCAACACTTGGATTAGATCTCTAATAGGACGAAATTTTCAGTAATGGATTCATCTGATACTTGGAAACCTTTTTCATGTATTTTGATAGCCAAATTAAGTTATACTTTCCACTAAAATTCAACAGCAAACCCACTTGCACATTTCATTTTTCCTACTCATAGGAATTCCTAAAACTCATGGAAAATATCATTCTAAATTTATTATGTGTTATACACACTACCCACACATGAAATGATAATTCCCTCGACCACACATGCATCCCCATTTTCCCTACCCAGGAATGCTTATCATTTTTCTTACTCATGTCAATTTGTGGGTCAAACTTGGAAGTCAAGATGGGTACTTGTATTATTGCTAAAATTTCCATCTATACCAACCACCCTCCATACCTTCATGATTATGGGTGGTTGGATACCCAATGATCTAATTGTCTCTCAATAACTGTTTTTTGGGGAAATTTTGGAAAGAGAGACAAATCATGTTGAATTTGATTTTGGACATTTCATGTTTGATAAAGATTATTTATGTAGTATATAGTATGCTATTAGTAACCCCTTTACTAGTTTCTATTCATGGTATCATGATTAGTAAAGATGCTCCACCATTTAATCAATTGTTTGGAAATTTCCTTTACATAGACAAAACTATATTTAAATAATTTTTAGTTGTTTGTTCTAGTGTTATACTTGTATTTACCACCACAGGTCTTATAAGGAAGTTATGATATGTGTTTGATGTCATGAAAAACATAGGACATGGTCTACTAAAAAGTCTCCAACATTTTTAAGACCAAAAGGTAATTTCTTATAAGCGAATGTTCCCCAAGGGAAGATAAAGTTAGATCTATGTTGATCTTCTGGTTTGATTTATATTTGATAATATCTAGAGAAACCATCCATGAACAAGAATATTTCACTCCCAACACACTCATCAATGATTTTATTGATGAATAGGGTTGGATAATTATCTTTAGGTCATGCCTCATTCAAATATCTATAATCAACACAAACTCTAACATACTTTTTTGCTTGTTCACAACAATGTAAGAATCATCCTTCCCATATACATGTGATATTTCTTTGATGCAACATAACATTTGTTTGAACATACATAAGTGAGTATTTTATGTGGTGTATGGGAGGATACTTGGCTTCATCATATCCAAGCATGGGATCATGTTTGATCCCTTAAAAGTTGAGGCAATCATCAACTTTCCCCCTCCTTGTACTCTTTTCCAACTTCAAAGTTTACAAGGGAAGGAATATTTTTATGTGTAGATTCATTGCTAATTATGCTAAGGGAAAAAAATTATCGATGAAATTGTTAAAAAAATGCGTACGTTTCCAGTGGGATGATTAAGAAAAGATATGTTTCAACACTTTTAAGAAAGCCTTGTTGTCTACCCTATTATTGAGTCCTCCTGACTATACTTCGGTTTTTTTCTATACCTCGCACCATTTGAATCAAGAATTGGTATGGTTCTCATATAATAGGATGAGATGAACAAAAAACACATCATCTATTACCTTAGAAAAGGCCTCATGGGTCCCAGTATTTCTTATTCACACATTAAAAAGTTGGCTTTGGTAGTTTTTTATATTGTTCAACATTCATGACATTACATCTTCTTACAAAAAACCACGATGACCACAGATTCCAAACCCATGCAACACATTCTTAGTTAATAGATTATTTGGGGTAAATACTTGAAATTGATTGTTATTCTATAAGAGTTTGATTTGGATTTTTCCATTGCCATATTGAAGAAATATTTGGAATTTGTAGAATTAATGTATGATCTTCCTTGTTCCTCTAAAGGAAATACGGTTTATGACTCATTTCTTGATGGGTAATTATTCTTGATTAGCTCATATAACCCTTGGTATGGAGATATTTTATTATATCTTTGAACTCAATGTTTTCGATCTTAGATATCTCATGATGAACATTGGCATATATGACACTAGGATACCCAATATGTTATTATCAATGATACTCTTTATCAGCATGGAGTTGATTTGGTATTGTGTCAATGTCTTATGCATGAAAGGGTTGAATAGATCTTAAATGATTTTCATGTTGGAGCACATGGTCGTCATTTATATAGGTTTTCCATGGCCAAAAATATATTGCGCAATGGCCTGCATCCAATTTCAACGCCTCCCTTGAGGATTTACTTGATGTTTGCAATCCCTTGGGCTCACCTCGTGGGCTCGTGTTGAGTTTTTGCACCCTCTTTGCTTGACCGTTCAACAAACAACTTATTACATGTTGGTCACAATGTCACGCTTGCAACCATGTTCTGGTCGTGCACAAGGTCTTCACTTCGTGTGTACATGTTGTGTTCTCCATGTAAACATCCATTGAATTCATACATGAGGTTGTATGCATTGTCACGCAAGCGTTGTCATGGTTGTTTAGCGATACATCACAAGCATTGCGCTTGTTGCTCAGATCATTGGTCATTCATGTTAAGCATATGTTGTCTTGATGCTTTGAGGCATCTTGTTGTCAAGTAATGTTGAGTGTGTGTTTGCAAGTTCGTATATACAAAAATTAACTCGCTCACACACTTAGTCATGTTGTTGAAGTTCTGATGACCGGATCACCCTCTAACAACCAGACCTCCACCTTGAGATTGACTTGACCAACTGTCATCCAGAACAACGCAGAAGTGCCCAACAAGAAATTTCAATCTGCGCTGCCCACAAACTAATCAACCAACCCTCCAACTGGTCAACTGAAGAGTTTAACCGGGTAGTGACCCCAAGACTCACTCCCCTCAAAAATTGTGTAGAAGCTGCAAAACTTGTCTGCTCCGCTAATTGAGGAAACTGCACAGACAGGTCAGATAAACACAAAGTGTCCATCCTTGTCTCCCCTATAAAATTGCACAATTTTTCCAGGGGGGGGCGGAGCCCCCCCTTCGTTGCGCCGATTGCGCAGGGGGGGCGGCAGCCCCCCCTATCCGGGGGGTTTAAGGGGGCCGGGTAGCCCCCCTCTACGGGGTTCAGGGCAGCACCCCGAGAAATTTTTTTTTGGACCCTATATTAGGTTGGGTGAACCTACCTATGGTTTTCGGTCCATGGT
>APFE031308421.1:18378-145688 GCA_000404065.3 Pinus taeda | reverse complement strand
AAATAAGATATTACATAAAAGGTAAGGATTATAATTTTACTAACGAATTAACATACCTTTAATAATAATTCATACATATAGTTAGTTATTAATTTAAGAACCTATGACCATTAGAATTATATATTTATTCATTTACTCCTAACATCCTATTTTTTAGGAATATGAATGGAATTCAAGGCCTCTATTAGTATTAATTTATTAATAACTTAAAGATATTTATTTAAATATATTACGTGTGATACTAATTTTACTTATTTCTAGAAATAAAATAATATTAATATTATGAAAATAATAAAAATATTAAATTTATTATTATAATTTGTTACCAGGGTCCTAGGGTCAATTATAGCCGTTTTATAGCCGTTTGAGTCTCTGCTCTGTCTATTTAACTTGCTATGCCAGATCTGTCTTCAACTTGTCCTGACGATGAACCACACTAGTTGGTTCGAAACGCGTCGACAAAGGTCTTTCTCATGTTATTTATGCCGAAGCTCTTCTTACAACAAATTCTATTCATTTCATGAAGATGATCACTCGGAAGGGCCTTGTTTGGACTAGAAGCGATTTTTAGGCTCAGTATGCAACCGTACACTTAACGTAGTGAGTAGTGCATAGGGACAACTGGGAGATACAAAAAATGAAAAAGATGTTGCGTCGGATGAGGCATCAAGCTCTGGGCATGTGATAAACATGTATCAGTGCTTACAAGCAATGCAGAAGATGAACATCGAGTAGCCCCCAAAAAAAAATGATCGTTACAATCTCAGAAGTAAGAGGGCTCCCCTAACACTTGGGGAAGTGAAACACAAGCTTGAACTGATAAGGAAGGTTGATCCACTAGTCGTCCAAAAGAAAGCATGGGAAGACACCGACAGACAAGAGTATGTCCATGAGCAACAAACTATAGAACACTCCACCAGAAAACATGAATACCATTCTTGCCTCGGACACGTCGGTGAGCCTACCCCTTCTAGATTACAACATTGTGGAAGTCATGAAGAAAAATTGCGCAAACATCAGTTTGTTCAAGTTGGCTAAGATGTAGAGTCAATGGGAGATCCTGCTATGTGCACTGGGACAGATATCACCGGACAGCGCAACCCCTACTAGCAAGGGAGCAAGCACACCTCCCAGATCACTTTCAACTATGCTAAACACACTCCGAATGGAAGAAGCAAACTCTATTTTCCCTCCATTCCTGCTTTCATTCGAAATGTTCAACTGTAGCATTCACAACTGTTTGGTTTATTCTAGCACGACAACCAATGTCATGCTGCTCTCCATTGCTAAAAATATCAATGCGCAGTGGAGCAAGACATTCGCTCAGATCATCAAACTTGATCAAACATTTGTACCATCCATTGGTGAACTCCAGGATGTGATTATTTGACTATCTCATGACGACCGAGTTCACCAGTGCATAAACATTGTTGTTGTGGACATATCGGAAGCGTATAGCTTACTACTTAACAGAGACTGGTCCAACAAGCTGAACGAAGACTTTGCTACAGACTGGTCACACATGTGGCTTTCGTACAAGGGAAAAAACAATCAAATATTGGTGGTATATGAGAGACATATGAGGCACAATGTCACTCCCATCAATGGTGAAAATGAACTATTGGCCTTCGTAGAACTCATGTTCAGAAACTTCCTCTTGGAAACAATGCTGGGGTGTTATCTCGCATGGCCAGCTATGACCCCACTAGACATGCAGTTGGGTCTCCTTCCATTCCCAATTGACGAAATGAAACATGTACAGTACATTGGAACAATAGTAGCAGTAGTGCAAGCGCGTCGAACGGTCTGTGCATAGATGAGTTGTGTACCATGTATTTTGACGGATCAAAGATACAGGATGGCTCATCTAGGTGTGTATTGATCAACCCAAACAACATGAAACATTTTATTTTTATTCCCTTGGAGTTCAAGTGCATGAACAACAATGTTGGGCTTGCAAAATGCCATTAACCTTGACGTGGTCGTGCTCAAAGTGGTAGGTGATTTGGAAATAGTGGTATGGCATTTACATAACACCATTCACTACTTATCACCACATATCAAAAGTTACCAGCAAGAGGTATGACGACTACTCTATAACTTGCAAGCACTCAATATCACTGTTGTACCGAGAACGTGTAATGTAGATGCCAGTGCTTTGGAAAACGGAAATTCTAGAATGTCGCCACTTAGGGATAGGTTTACTGTTGAAATTTTGTATAGACCATCTATCCTGGATAACAGAACTAATTTACACCTATTTGATGATGATTAATAGATACTGCATTTCATGGCCAACACTGGTATCTTCAAGGATGCAGCGATAGACAAAGATGAGAACGAGCGATCTTTGCAAGATGGAGTGGATATCAAGAAATGCCACCTCATCCCTAGGGGTGTGACATATTTGGAAAATATCTATGACTTGCAAGAATGCTTTCAGGGGTCGAGGAACAACAAAACCCACAACTCTACCATGATGCACGAACTGATCAACTTAGGAATAGAAAAAGATCCGAAGTTTGTCAATCTCGGTAAATGCTGCACACAGTAGGAGCAACAAGCCTTTGTCTAATTGTTCAAATAGTACTGGGATGTGTTCGCGTGGACATATGATGATCTGAAAACTTACGACACAAAAATAATCCAACACATCATTCTGATCAAAGAAGGGGTCGATCCATATCAAGAGAAGCTGAAGAAAGTACATTCATCACTTGAACCCCTCATACAAAAAGAGCTCACTAAGCTGTTGGATGCATGGATCATATATAGAGTTCGTCATTCTACTTGGGTTTCAAATCTTGTTCCTGTACGAAAGAAGTCCAGGGAAATCTGCTTGTGTGTTGATTTCCAGAACTTGAACTGCGCCTCGGACAAAGATAACTATCTCGTATTGTCTATGGAGCACATTCTGCAAACAACATCTGGGGCACAAATGTTTTCCTTACTTGACGGGTTTTGAATATATAATCAAGTTCTGGTAGCTGAACTTGATAGACTCAAAACCACCTTCCATACCAAGTGGGGTACGTTTGCATACAGACAAATTCCATTTGGGCTTGTGAATGAAGGCACGACCTTTCAACATGCCATGGACATCGCCTTCCATGGACTCATCGGACAGAGCGTAGTGGTGTACCTTGACGATGTAACTATGTTTTCAAGAAGACGAGAAGACCACATACACCATCCCAAAAAGAGCATATTTGTAGTGTCTGAGGGGAACCTCCTTGGACACATCGTTTCCAAGAGCGGGATCAAGGTTGATCCGGATCGAGTCTAGACTATCACACAGATCCCTCACCCAACCAACAAGAAAGCGATGCAGTCCTTCTTGGGAAAGATAAAATTCCTATGAAATTTCATCTCGGACTATGCACATATATTCAAACTAATGCAAGCCATGATCAAGAAGGATGAAATCTATAACTGGGGTAAGAGGGAAAGGTACACATTCACCCATATCAAGCAGGCTATTGTAGAAGTGCCTGTACTCTACAACCCAGATTTCAACAAATACTTCCTGTTATACACCTTCACCTCTGATGACTCGCTCATTGCAGTAATCACTCAAAAGGATGAACTGAACGATGAATGTCCCATCTCCTTTATGAGCGCAAGCATGCAGGGACCCAAACTCAACTACCCCACCATTGAAAAATAAGCATATGCAATATACAAGGAAGTGAAACACTTTAGACCCTACTTGCTGAAAAACCATTGCTTCGTCTATGTGCATCACTGAGCAGTCTACTCACTGCTTGTACATCAAGAGCTGGGTAACGATGTGCGAATTGGATGATAGGCTTGCAAGGGTATGATCTTGACATCAAGCCAGATCACACTATTAAGGTTCATGGTGTCTTCAGATTCACAGCTGAGGTAGTACATGCACAGGAGGAAGAATAAGAGCTCACCAGTTTGGAGCAAGAAATTGAAATGTATGATGTAGTGCGAGCACCACTCGTTGTAAATGGAAACTCTTGGTACATAGATGTGCACCAGTACCTTGAGCAGGGCACCATACCCTCTCAATTTTTTATCAAATAGAAGAGGGCATTGCGTCTCAAAGCTTTAGCTTATCAGTTGGTGCACGAAGTGCTTTACATAGAGCACAACAACAAAATCTTGCTCAGGTGCCCAGAGGCATATTAATTAGAGAAGGTTTTGCAAGATTTGCATGATGGACCAGCCGGGGGCACTTTGTGGGAAATACCATTGTGCACAAATTTATACGAGTCAGTTTCTGCTGGCCCACATTATTCAAGGATGCACATGCTTACGCCCGCAAGTGCCCGGTCTATCAGCGATGCACCGATAGAATGCAAAGGTCAACAACCCCACTGCACCTTGTTGTAGTGATTGAACCATTCCAACAATGGGGCATGGACAACATTGGGGAAATTTTCCCACATTCGTCAAAACAACACTGCTACATTATGAAAGCAACTGATTACCTCATGTGGTGTGTTAGTGTCAGTCTTTGAAGCCTTCCAACAGTGATCAAACATGCTCTTACAAAGCGGTCTTAGGGTGTCAAAGTCAAATTTTGTCTTTTGAGTGAGTCTTCAAGTAAAATTTGATCACCAGGTCTTAGGTCTAGGATTTGTTTTCCAAATTTTTCCAAGTGTCGATCCATGTCACCATTTTCCTAAGTGTGCCATCATTCAAAAAGTTGTCATCATCGTTTTAGGTTCCAATGGGTCATTTTACACCTTGTTCGTGCTTCAGTTGTACTTGGGTAAGGCCCATTTCCCTCTCCTAGGGTTTTGAAGGCAATTTTTCATGGATGGCAAAATGATCAACAAAACTTGTGTCTTGATGTTCATACACCTTCCCCTATCCCTAATATACCTTCTTAAGCAATTCCCATCATTGATATCCCTCAAATTTGTCATTTTCCCACAAACCCTATCTTCTTGCTACAATTTGACAATTTTCTAGGTTAGGCCCGTGTTTTTCCCTTTTGGACCCCTTCCCCTCACTCAATATTTGAAATTCCACTTTCCCCTGCTTCCTAACATCCTTCCCTACTTCCAAGAATTTTCTCAATAATTTAGAAGCCCCTCATCCCCTTCATTTCCCTTCATTTCTACAAATCCCCTGTTCCACATAGCGGGATAGGTTTTCTTCAAACTATGTTTCTGAGCAAGAAAAGATGAATTTGACAAAAGTGAGAGAGGTTTTTTTCCATCCTTGACCCAAGAAGAAAAAAATATTTCAGTTTTTACACAGGTTTCATGGTTTGGGATAAATGTCAAAAACATCATTGGCCTCAGGAGGATTGAGGCACTTCTGGAGTGACCTTGGGAAAATCAATATTTAACCTAGCTGGGATGACCAAATGACTTTCTTGACGAGTTAACTGATAACTAGACAAAGAGAGTTTTACAAAGAGATATCATGAGCTTAATTTGGAGTTGAGGAAGACCTTCAAAAGTTGACTGCAACAACACTCTGCATTTAGGCAGCCTCATTCTGCACATTTTGACCAGTCTTGGGAGATTTGACTTTTGACAGGGAAAATGAACTCCAAATTGAACAGTTCAAGATGTTCTGGAAATTACATTAAACAAGATTTCCAACGAGCTATCACACACCCAATTTGGACACCAGGAAGGCATTCAAAATTTGTCTGTAAAAATTCATTGCACATTAAGAGGTTGGCGCTGCACATTGGGCAAGTGCTGTGCATCAGAGTAGTTTTCCCTTTAGAAATTTGAACTGGTGCTGTGCATTGGGCTGGTGCCACGCATTGGGCTGGTGGTGCTACGCATTGGTCTGTGAAGCTTCCAAAGCCTTAAAACTCATCTTCACTCATTGGCATTGCTTCATTCACCTCTGTTCAAGTAAGTATACCCTCTCCTTCAGTTAAAGCTAGGGTTTTCATGCATGTTTAATGGTTTATGCCTCTTAAATATCAAACCTTAATTTGTCTCTAAAATACCTCATACACTACAAACTATAGTTGCTTATTCCTTATTTCCTAATTTCATTTGCCCTAAACCTACCCCTTAATCCCATCTTCCCTAAGTCCTATTCCCTTCCCCCATTTTCCCAAAAACCTAATCCCTTTATAAAACCCTAACCTTCATATTACAAACTCTACTCATTCCCTTACCTCATACCCTCACTATTTTGTCTCTTCATACTGATCTTTCCATCACTCATTAACCCACCACTCATCAATTATCACAAAAGAGACAACCTTAAACATGGAGAGGGACAGTGAGTATGATTATGAGGACACCATTAGTGACAGTTCTAGGGAAAGGAATTTGCAGCATATAGACAAAGGTAAAGGAAAGGTCCCAGGAGAAAAGCTTGATGATGATGTTGAGAGGGGCTTTTAGCTTGAGGAGCATGATTATGATGTGCCACCTCATCACACTCAGGTAATTGATCTTGAAAGCCTGTCATTAGATCAAAGCATGCTTTTGAAAGAGAAAGAGGCTCATATTCACATGTTAAATGATAAGTTGGCTAGAGCTAGATATATTATCAATTATATAGAGCAAAAGAAAAAGCAATTGGAAGATAAGAAAGTCCTCATGGAACTACAAATGATAAAGGAAGGCAGCCAAAAGACCAAAGAGGCCAATGTTCCATTAACTCCTATTGAACAAGAAATTGAGTATGACCGAGGGACATGGCTTGAGAGGGTCAACATACACCTTGAGGGGCTTCTCAAGAAAGCAAATAGAGACAAAAATATGCTTTGGCATATGGCCCACCATTATATAACCCAGAAAAAGATATGCAACATGAGGATAAAGAAACTTAAGGCAAGATTAAGGAGGGTTTTGAAGAGAAAAAAAAGGGATTATAAGCTTAAAATCTTGGTTGTTGTCACATTAGTCCAACAAAGTAGCCAATGAGGGACCCTTGTGCTAAATCTGGGCAAGTTTTGAGCAAATTATGTCATTTTCAATTTTTGAATTTTTGCAACACAGGAAATTGTGGTATATGTGCAGCGCCACTGGTGATGCACTTTTGATTGGGACATGTTTTGGAGAAATGGATTATATATTTGGATTAAGCATCAAGAGTACATCAATCCCTGAAAGTTTCATCAAATTTGGAGCAAATCTTGGTCACCTAGAGGTCAAAAAACCATCAAAAAATGCCCTCTTTGCCACTTTTTGGACACATAGGAAGCAGTCTTGGGAGAATCCACTTTTGAGGGGGAAAATCACCTCCAAATCATAAAATTAAAGATGTTCCAAAAGCGAGACAGGTAGACCTTTCCAACAAACTATCTTGGGCCTGATTTGGTGGAGTGTAATCTCTCCAAAAGTAGGCTTGAAGCGGTGCTATGCATAGGGCAGATTTTGCCAGTTTTGCTCAAAACTTTGAATTTCTCCTAGTTTGACTACCAATTGACTTTTTCTCTCTTCCTTGGTAAATTTATGATTGTAAATTATGTAACGCAATGTAAATATGAATGTAAAATGACTTGAGGGGGTAGATACATCAGTTAAAAGTGGTTTGGAAGTGAATGTATCAGTTTCCATGGTTTTAGAGGCAAGCTGTTCCACTAACTATTTTCTTGTTCCCAGTTTAGATATGGTTGAAACAGTCCCTTATCTCTTGGATTCGACCCCTGATGGATATCACAGGTGGTTTGGATGTCTATATCATGTGTTTTTTTAGTAATTAGCAAAGGTTGGACACTTTGGGAAGCTCTGAGCTACATTGTACATCTCTATAGCAGTTTGGCAAGGAAATAAACTAGGAGTTGCAGCAATTTTTGTGGGATTCTTGTGGTAAAGTGTTTTTGCATAGTTCTTCCTTCTGTAATCTGTTTTTCTCATGTGTTATGTGTGCAAAAATATAATTCATACTTCTTGCTAAATGAAATCAAGATAAATAGGTAGAATACATTGGTTTCAGTGCTCTGTCTTGGGAATCCATTTAGTTTTTTATGTTTTCTACAGTTTGAAGAGGACTCATGATCCCTTCATGCCCTCCTCAGCTCCTCACCAGTCTTAAACCTACTATCTCACTCAAATTCAAGTGCTAGAATACCTACCTACCTCGCCCCATAGAACACCTTGCTTTCCTGGCTTCATTTCCTGGATCCAAAACTGCCTGCTCCATTAGATCTAGCAACAAAACCATAAAAATCAATAAAAAACCCTAGAGCTACTATACCCAGCCTAAAATCCATATTTGCAGCCATCCTGATTGAGATTGACAAGGAAAGAGTCCTCTCCCGACCTGGTAGGGCTAGCTACTAGGTTAAGCGTGATTTGTGGTTACCCTAGAATTGCTTCAATTCAGCCTGAGGTCAGTCTAGGCTCTAACATGGTGGACATAAGTAGTTCCTCTCAAGCAAGTGAATGACCATGAGGTCATCAACTTCCTCCAATAGAACATCATCTCATGCTTTGACGTTTCAGTATCACTTGTGTTTGATAATGTAATGTACTTTTCATCTTTAAATCTTAATGATTTTCCATTACAAAATGGTATTGTGCTTAAACACTCATCTAACTACTACCCATAGAGAAACAGTCACACCGAATCCACAAACAAAAACCTTATCCACATAATAAAAAAATAGTTTACTCTGAGTAGCATAACTGGAACTCTACATTGATACCTCAAACCCTCTGAATACCTCAGCGTACTTCCTAGTCTATGGTAGAGAAGCCATCCTACCACCCAACATCTACTTTCTTGCGCTTCAGTTGTATTAAGAATCCCAAGGAAACCTTTTCATTCTAGTTCAGCGTAGGATGGATATGCTTGCAAAACTGAAGGAAGAAAGGGTGAAAGAAAAATAAAAGTTTACACTCCACTAGAACCATATCAAGAGATGGTTTGACAACAAGTCTGCAAGGAGAGATAACTTCGATGTTGGTGACTTAGTCTTGAAATGGGATAAACCCCATGAAGACAAGGAAAGCATATGAAGGTCCAGTCCCTATGGATTGGTTTGTAGATATTCCATGAGAACACAAAGATGGAGGGGGGAGATACATTGAAAAGGTTGGAGGGAAGATAGAGAAGGGGAGAGAGAGTGGGGGTAGGAGAGAGATAGTGACAAGGTTAGAGGGAAGAGAGAGAGAAGAGAGAAATAGTGAAAATGTTAGAGGGCAGAGATAGAGAGAGAGAGAGGGAGAGAGAGAGGGATGTAGGAGAGAAAGGGAGAGAGGGGAAGGACCAGAGAGAGGATAAGAGAGAGAGGGATAGAGAGAGGGATTTGGAAGGGGAGAGAGGGAGTGAAGAAGAAATACATAGAGAGATAAAAGTTGAGAGAAAGAGAGAGGGAGTGACAAGGGAGAGATGGAGAGAGAGTGTGTATGTTTTGGGGTAAGATAGAGAGACAAAGAAGGAGGATGTAAGGAAGGGCGAGAGAAGGAGAGAGGAGAGAGGAGAGAGGAGAGAGGAGAGAGGGAGGGAGACAGTGACATAGTTGGAGGGTGAAGAGAGAGAGGGAGTTGGAGGGGGAGAGAGAGGTAGGTAAGAAGAAATTCATAAAGAAAGAAAAGTGGAGAGAGAGAGAGGGAGTGAAAAAGGCAAGCAGAGAAGGGGAGACGGAGGGTAGGAGGAAAGAGAAAACAAAAGGGAGAGAGGAGAGAAAGAGAGCAAAGAAATATAAGGAAGGCAGGATATATATCTATTAATACATATAATATATATATATATATGGAGAAAGAATTGTATTGATCTTAGCGGTAGATAAGAGAACAAAGGGAGGTAGAGAGAGATAAAGATATAGATGGGAGGTGAAGAGAGGGAAGAAGAGAGAGATAGAGAGAGGGAGGGAGGGAGGGAGGGAGAGATAGATATATATGGAGAGAGAGAGAGCGTGTGTATTTTTTTTTGGGGGGGTGCGATAGAGAGATAAAGGAGGAGAGATGAAGGAAGATACAGACATAGATGGAAGAGGGAGAGGGAAGAATATTTCTTGCACAAGATGCATCGGTTTCAGTGTAGATGATGACTTATAATCCTATTTGATTTCTTGCACTAGATGCATTGATTCTACTGTAGATGTTGATTTCTAATTATATTTGATTATTTTCACTAGATACATTGATTTCAGTGTGGATGGTTATTTCTAATCCTATTTGATTGCTTGCTCTAGATGCATTGATTTCAATGTAGATGATGATTTCTAATCCTATTTGATTACTTGCACTAGATGCATTGATTTCAGTGTAGATGTTGATTTCTACTTATGTTTGATTTCTTGCACTCGATGCATTGATTTCAGTGTAGATGTTGATTTCTAATCTTATACATTAATTTCAGTGTAGTTGTTGTTTTCTAACCCTATTTGATTTCTTGCATTTGATGGATTGGATGTTGTTGTTGTTAATCTTGAGATTGTAAATTATTAAAAATATTTTTCAAGATTAGGTGGAGGGGGGAGAGAGGGAAGAATAATTCTTACACTAGATGCACTGATTTCATTGTAGACGGCATTTTTCTTAGAATTTTATTCAAATTTTTGCACTAGATGCATTGATTTCAGTGTAGATGTTGATTTCTAATCCTATTTGATTTCTTTCTCTATATGCATTGATTTCAGTGTAGATGTTGATTTCTAATCCTCTTTTATTGCTTGCACTAGATGCATTTATTTCAGTGTAGATTTGGATTTCTAATCCTATTTGATTGCTTTCATTGGATGAATTGATTTTAATGCAGATGTTGATTTCTAATCTCCTTTGATTGATTGCATTAGATGCATTGATTTTAGTGTAGATGTTGTTTTTAATCTTGTTTCATTGCTTGCATTAGATGCATTAGATGTTGTTAATCTTGACATTGTAGATTATTAAGAAAAAATATTTTCAAGATATATAGTAATACCTAAAAGGAAACTATTATGAATTAATTAGTTGTCAAAAATTGTGATACCTACAATTAAAATGAAATACATGTGCAAAATCAATCCTCTTGCAAAGTGAAAATTAATCCTTGATAAGATCGTCTCCCTTCTACATCACCAACTAATTACTAATAAACAATTACATATATTCAAAATTACTAATAGATAATTGTATACATAATAAAGTATTCATAATATTTATAAGAGGAAAATATATATTATAAACATTAAAAACAAAAAAATATTCCTTAAGGATATGTGATAATTCTTTGGAGAAAAAAATAATGTAAAGATTTTATAATTTTAGCCAAATATTAAAAAAAATTCAAAAATACATTATTTATTGACTTTGTTGAATATATTATAGATAAAAAAATCACCAAAATGTTCTTGAAGGAAGTAAATTATTTCAAACAATAGCAAAGAAAACAATTATTTCAAGAGTAATCTTGACGCAATAAATGATTAAAACTACTCTTCAAGATATATTTAGTAATACCTGGAGCGAAACTATTGAGAATTAATTAGTTGTCAGAAGTTGTGATAACTAAAATTAAATGAAATAGATGTGCCATATCAATCATCCTACAAACTATTGACAAGATTGTCCTTCTTCATCACCAACTAATTACTAATAGACAATTACCTACACATATAAAAATATAATGCACCAACTGTAACATTCAAGAACATTATCATCCTAATCCAAACACATAAACACACAAACCACCCAAAGAATCCAAACAAAGATGTACAAACCATTCAAGACAAGAAACACAAACTAAATTAAAGAAGAGGATGATATGGTCATGCCAAGCAGATAAAACATAATGTGAATTTTGAAGTTAATCTCAAATATATACATAATAATGATAATCTAAAAATGTGACATTGTTTCCCTCAACTGGAACCAACTTAGATCCATCTAACACTGCATATATCATGCACCGAGATGGATCGAATCCCTCAAGGTGCAAACCTTTCCTCAAGTTATACACTCCAAAAATAAGGTTTGCACCTCGATGGATTTGATCCCTCTCAGTGCATAATAGATCCAGTGTTAAATTTATCTAAGCTGGTTAGTTAATGCTACCAAGTCAATTTTTTGTCATGCCACTAAATGTTCAAGAGAAGTATAAAACTAAGACATCCATCTATAATCCTCATTGACATTTTGTGTCAACCATCCCACTACTACATTTGGACGGAAATTCCGATAGTAGAATCTAGCAAAATGGCTAAAATTTGAAAAAGAGTCAGAAGATAAATGATTTTTTTCTTTCAAAAATCATGACTACCATTGAATATCCGACGATATTTATTTATCAGTCGAATATTCAATGGAATTCCATATCCCATTGATTATCAGGGGTTTTCCTATAATCCTTCCTATCATCGAATAACTAATTATAGTTCTTTTATCGTCGAATATCTGACACAATATCTAATATGAAAATGTGTTGTCCAATTTCCTACAAATGGTAAATAACCATCGCATAATGTTCAATTCCAGCATTAATGGCTTTTTGCGCTGAAAATGTCTAACATGGGACCACTTTTGATTAATTTGACTAATTAAAATAAATATAACACACACACACACACACACACACACACACACACACACATATATATTTTTTTATTATAATATAAATTATATATATAATGTCTTAAATATACTATTATAATTATAATAAATATAAATATATGTGTGTGTGTGTGTGTAGGCCCTAACATCATGTAAATTTGACATAGTTTCTATATATATTAGTTGCGATTGTTTTGAAAGGTTGTAGGCTTATTTTGAGGTTAATTTTTGAACAAAATCATCACTAAAAGTTTTGTGAAAAAAATGTCACATAAAATTTATCAAGGAGACCAAGGATACGGGGGATCGACATCGAGGGCTTCTAAGGATGGAAAATGCTATTGCTCTTGTAGAAATTGTAGGGGCTTGAGGCTAAGGAGAATTCTAATAACATCAGCTAAAAAGCATTGTAGAGACTATGGGCATGTTGAAGGCAGACATGAATATCATCCATTTGTAAGTTATTTATTATATGTCTTTGTATTGTAGGTTTGTTTCTATAAATGTCTATATGCATATTGTATTTTAGATTGTATGTCTTTGTATTGTAGATTGTTTTGTAAATGTTTATATGTATATTGCATTTTAGATTGTATGTCTTTGTATTGTAAATGTATTTTATAATATTCTTTTGGGAGGTGTTTGAATTATGTTGTCATCTTGATGTGGACTAGAAATATTATTTGATAATTTTCATTAGGGTAGATTAAGGGGTTAGGTCAGTTTAGGGGTTAATTAATTTATGGCCTTAGGGATAAGGGGTTATTGTTTAAGGGTTTAGGGGTTAAGGGCTTATGGCTTAGTGTTTAAGGGCACAAGGGAACATGATTAAGGTGTTAGGGGGTTAATGCATATTGTTTAGGAGGTTAATTTGGACATAAAGGATTTAGAGGTTAATCATGGGTTTTTATGGGGCATTATCAATAAGTTTTTAAAGTATATTATGAAAAATATGAAATTAATAAAGAATATGAGGTTACAATGATGAATGCAAAATAATATCAACGTGTTTTTTTACTATCGTCGTGACTATATATCTTAAAAAAGTGTCTCACTTTCTACATGTCAAGAAAAGTAACACATTTCTTATATTTTTTCAACATATTCTTAAATATCTTGATAAATTGCACAAACATCATCATTGATTTGTTGTCTTTGTTTTCCTTATATATTATATTCGTGAAATATTGCTATATAGACATTTCAATATTTGTTATATATAGTAACATTACTTTGTTGATTGTAATTGTATAGTATTGTCTGCCTAGGGCATTGCTCGAAGAGGAAGAGGTGGTTGTAGTACAAGCACTTGTTCAAGAACATGGAGAGATTAATATTGAGGATCAAGCTAATGATCATATGGAAGAAGATAATGATGCTGATAACATAGTTGAAGAAGATGGGAGAAATAGGTTGATCCAAGAGACATTTAATAATGTTGGAATGGATAATGATGACAACAAATATGATGACTGTGCTTTTGATTTTCATATACTTGATATGGAAATTAAACCTCTTTTATAAAGGCTCACAAACATCTCTTCTCTTTGCTCTATTGTTTCTAGTCAACTTAAAGGTGGTGAATGGTTTGTCAAACACATGTGTGACATATCTCCTAAGGTATGTAATATATTTTGTGACATTTAGTACCATATACATTATAAAGCAATTATGCTTTGCATTTTTTTAATGTTAGTACGTTGGTTTGCATCATTCCATTAATTTGTAACATTTTCATGCAATATGTATGATTAATATTGTTTAGTACATTAACCAATACTAGATTTTTTATATGTTGTAGATTCTTAGGTGAATTTTTGTTACCAGCATCAAATGTTTTACCTCGTACATACCAAGATTTACATGTCGTTATGAAAGATATTGGAATGGAGTATCAAGCTATTCATGCATGCCCTAATAATGATATTCTCTATTATAAAGAACACGTGTTGAAAGAAAATTTCCCAAAATGTGATGAGAGTAGATATAAAACTGATAAAGTAAAAAAAAAAGGTGCCTTGCAAAGGTTCTTTGTTATATTCCCATAATTCTACATTTGCAACAATTGTTTAGGTGCAAAAATGTAAAAAAAATTATGGATTACCATGCAACAATTAGAAGTGAAGATGATGTTCTTCGAATGCTTGTAGATGGATATGCATTTAGGAATATATAGGAAAAGTGGCCAAATTTTAAAATAGAACCTCATAATCTTAGGCTTTCATTAGATATTGTTATCACCAAAAAATGATCACCTAGCCATTTCTAACTAGGTGGATCGAAATATACCATGTGGATTTAATTTTACCATAGTAAAATCACTTTCGCTATGGAAAATACTCTAGTAAACCACTTATATTAAATTATTTTCTGATTTAAATCAAAAAGCTCCATTAGAATAATTAGATAAATCATTATTTATTTAATTTTCTCTAGGAATTATTATTAAATCATTATTTAATAATTATTCCTTGTCCCATTTGACTAAATCCCTTAGGAATATTTAAATAAATAATTATTATTATTTGAATTTCCTTATTTCTATTATTAGAATAATTATTAAATCAATATTTAATAATTATTTTTGATTTCACACCTTTCTTGTTTCTCGCGAAGTTGTTAATAAATCATTTTATTTGTTAATTATTTCTAAATAAAAGAATTTAACCATTTTAAATTACTTTTCCCTCTCCAATAAATATAATAAATTATTCCAAGTAGTTAGATATGAATTTGGTCAATAATATTTTATTATTCTCTATTTTTGAGATTAACTCCACACTTTGCTATATAAAGGAGGGTTTTTCATTCATTCCTCACCATGATCATTATCATTGTCAATATTATTGTCATTTTTTCTTGAGCTCCCACTTGAGTTCTTCACTTTGTTTGGGTTTTTCACATGATTTGAGAGAGAGAATCTATTTCAAAAGTATCGAGGATCTCAAAGGACCCATCCCATGGAGGGGGACTTACATACCAATTTGTAGATCTCCTCCCTCATGTGTTATCAATAAAGATTTATTTGTTTAAAATCATCTTTCCATTGGGTTATTACTTTGGATCTATCATTCTGTTGCTATTTGTTTCAGATCTTGTTTTTTTTTACTGCAGATTTTACATTTGTGTTGTAGATCTAGAATGAAAGAAGCCATTAAATTATTGTTAGGGTCACTTGTCACCTAGTGACTTAAGTGAAGGTTTTTGGTACATCTTCTAGGAATTTTCATACTAACAAATGGTGACTCCACTGGTTTAATAATCAAGTTCTTGGGTGACTGAAGTTTAAAATTTTTTAGGTTTTCTTCAACCATTTATTAGGCCTCTCAATTTTATTTCCAATTTTAAGCCCTATTTTGTCTTATTTTCAGATTCTTAATGGTTTATGGTCTTTTTCGCAGGTCCAAGTACCATTCGAGTAGGAGACGACAACATCTTTCTGAAAGCTGTCGGTCGAGACAAGTGGGAACATAACACATGTTTTTCACTGTTTAGTGTGCTCCCTCTATTGAGAGCACAATTTTTGACCCAGAATCTATGCTATCTCAGGAAACAGGTCAGTACCTACGCTCCCCAGCTTTTCTGAAAATTTTTCAAACTTTTTACAGTTTGTCTGAAAGTGTTGTCTACAGACTAGTTTAGGTTTTTCAAATTCTATTATCTGGTCTCCCTTAGGCCTAGATCCACTTGTTTTATCTCCTTGAGGAAGGAAATAACCCCCTAGGGTTTATAGTACTCCTCCACATTGGTAGGAAGACATTGATAATTGAGGATTCTATGGTTTTCAACATTTTTAGCTTTTTGCTTTCAGATCTGATCCATCGCTTTTCAGATCCATTGGATAGGCTTATTTTTCCTTTTCTCACTTTAAAATTTGGGTTTCCCTTTCTCCCCCTAGGATCCCCTTGAGCATCCTAGATCTTAGAGCTCTGTACCTATCCTTTACAACAATTGTCACCTCTGATTTTTGCTAGTTGTATGCACCATTTTCAACACCCTAAAGCCTTTAGATCCTAGTCCCTTGACATCAGATATTTTTGGTCTCTTTATGTGTCTTTGAGAATCTAGTTTGCCTTCTCTTTCCTAGCTGCCTAGTCTCTCTTGTGGGTGGGGTTGTGTATGCTTGATTAACTATTTTATTTTCTGCCATTTCAGATTCATTTACAGTAGTTTATCATTTTACTTTCAACAACATATGGCATCATGAAAAATGCTTAATTAACTTATTCACTTTACACATATTTTACACACACTCACACCTTAAGCGAATGATATCTTGGTTAACACTGCCATGCCAAGACATTAAACACTACACCTTAATAGCCAACACACATAGATTAAGCCCACTTGGGCATCAAGGCCAAACAACCTTTGTAGTGTAGGTGTAGGGTCAGTGGGATAGGCTTCCAATAACACCCATCTATCACTTTTCATTGAAACATAAAAGTTGTCATATTGGGGAGCTTAAAATCCTTCACATCCCATGGTAAAAGTTGAAATGCGTCAGAAACCTGATTCAGAGGGGGTTAGGCTAGGTCATCATGCAAGCATTTCTCCTCGAGGCTACCCAACTCGTGGCAGGGAATTCCGTGTGGTGGTTGACTACCAAGAAGCTCAAGACTCGACCACCCTCCTGAGATGAAGGTAACCATAGTGACCAGTCTTAGGAAAACACCTTATAGGATTGGCTATGGGAAGCAGTTGGTCCTCTACCCCACCTTTCTCTGGACAACTCTTCTTACGGAGATGTGATTCCATCAAGTAAGAAGTTCTTTGGAAGGCCATATGAAATAGTAGATTTAGGATTGTTTGAGGATTCAAATCACCTATAGGTTAGAGCTCTTTTTAATTTGATAGGATGTGTTTTCTTGTATTAGAGTAACATCATTAAAATAGTTAGTTCACACTTGGCACCACTGCACTAGGTGTTTTCTTGTTGTTTGTTTCTCTTTTCTGCCTATCGTTATCACTTAGTCTAAACATCATAGCGCCTCCAAGGAGCTTTTCGCGTTGAATTCGAGGGCTTCTCCCTTAGTTCCTGTTAGGCCATATCATTCCTCCCTGTCAGGAGTGAGTTCATCCTCCTAGTCCTACATCGATTCATCAATCTGATTCTGATTTGAATTCTGCTAATTCATCCTTTGATTCCACATCCCCTCATCCTCATATTTCCATCATGTTAGGCAAAAATGCAGGTGCAGGAACCCAGGTACCAACCAGGATACCCCCATTAGCGGAACCTCAACCGGTGTGGTCACTTCGACTCCCTTACTTCCTTTTTTCGTTGGTCTAAGTCTCCCATATTTTAACCAGCTTATCAATGACCCCCTTCTCCATGATCCCACATGGCTAGAAATGCCTTAAAAAATCCCTTCAGACATCTCAAAGTTTGAGGGTAATCTCGGAGAAGACCCAACCAATCATGTTCACTCCTTTCATATGTGTTGTTCATCCAATTCTATTACCGATGACTACATTTGTCTTCAGTTGTTCCAACGCACACTCACTGGAGCTACTGTGAAGTGGTATGTAGACCAACCTAGGGAAACCCATTCCACTTTAGGGACTCTTACCACAACCTTTCTTTCATATTTACTGTTACCTCTATGTTATTATATCGGTACTAAACTTTTGACTTCATTCCATCAAATTTTTGCCACTTGCCTTTTTGACCATGTTCAGGAATGGCGTAGAAGGAGAAGTGTCTGTCAAGCCCATGAATTCGAAGACCGAGTCTATATGGATTGGCTTCTTAGATCACCATTGGACCCTATTGTGAAATATGGAACTTCTAACTTTCCTCAATTTGAGGAAGAAGCTCTCCAGATAGTTCTCAACTTTGACCTGATTTATGCCCGGTCAGGTTACGTTTACATTGCCATCCCTGGTCTGCCCTGGCTTGGTGCTACTAATGCGCTGGGGGCATCTCATGCCACAGATGGAATTGTTGGATCTCTTTCACACCCCTAAATATCCATCCCCCAATCCTTATCAGGGCACTTCTTATCTAGGCCCCAGCACACCATATGCATATCCCTGTCTGCATCAATCGATGTCAGGGCCAGTTGTTGCACTGCCTACTTATACCCATGTTACCCCCTCTTTATATTATATGTATGCACAACCTAGCGCTCCATCTCCTTCTGCACCAGAGCCTTAGCTCCCCATGCCTGCTCCCCCTCCGTTGCAACAAACACCTCCTCCACAAGGACAAGTGTACACTCAACAGACTGGTCCCAATCCCCAAAATACCAAGAAGAAGAATAAGGGGAAGGGAAATAGGAACCAACAATAGCAAGGTAATTAAGGCAACTAGGGTGCTCAACCCAATCCCCCTCAAGGTCCTCCACCTAGCGCCGCAACCCAGTAATAGGGTGGTCAAACCAAGCAGAAAAAGGGTCTTCATACGAACAAACCTTGTGCTTGTTGTGGAGTCTATGGTCATTATACTCATGAGTGTCCCCTGTTACCTTAGATGTGCCAAGTATGGGAAGCTCAAGTAGCTTCTTGAGGATTGAAAAATTCCACTGCTCCTCCCTCTCCTACTTCATCTCAACCCACTGTGCTTACCGACGCTTTTCCTCAACAAGGGAATATAGTTGCCCAACCTTCACAAGGTCAGGCTACTCAACTAGTTCCTCCATTTGGTCACCACAATTATCAGATTCTCATGATGAACTATGATGAGGTAAACATTGAACAAGTCAACCTCTAGACTCAATCTTGTTAGTATGACAAGCCACCTGCTAAGTCTGTGACTAAGTCCCAACCCAAAGTGTTTATCGAGCCTCTATCGACACCCAATGGTACCTTACAGATCCCTCGACCTAAGGTTGAGGCTATACCTAATATCCCCAAAGGTTTGTTACATTGAAATGTTTCTTCTACCAAATCCACCCATACATATAGCATAGTAGATGATTTGGCGTAGTGTCCTACTACCATGTCAACGTTGGAAGTTCTCCAGACGTGCCCATCACAGCGAAAAGTTCTACTATCTTTTCTAGGTGCTTTAGATCCTCAATATGACCAAATGATTGTTGTCCATGTTAACAAGTTGGATGATCCTTCTTTACCTTCATTCATTGCTTTCCAAATTCTAGTATCCATTCGAAACGCCACTTTCCAACTGTGTATCATTAACGAAGACACATCCACCTATGTGATGGCCGCTAGTGTTTTGAAAGATATTGGTTCCCTTGACCTATCTCCATCCACCATCACTTTGTGTGCATGGGATGGTCATCCCACACAACACCTTGGCTTATATCGCAACTTCCTAGTCACAGTTGCTGGAAAGACCATCTGTATTGACATCAAAGTCATCGATGCTCTCCTTGAATATAACATCCTTTTGAGTTGCAGTTATACTTATGCCATGTCAGTTGTCGCATCTACAATTCACCATAAGATGTTCTTTCCCCATAATGCAAAGGTCATCACCGTCGATCAACTGATGTATTACGATCCAAAAGCCTATATTTCACCACAGACCAACATCTCATCCATGGATGGAAATAAGACTCTCTCGTTTGTTTCTCCTCAAGTCTATAAATATTCCTCATTACTCAGTGCTTACTATGGCCCACCGCCTACTCCTTCTAAGCCTAGCTCATCGAGTGTTTGCATGGTCCAAGCATTGCAGGCCACACACAAACATGCCGCTATGTCTGCACAACAATCCTACCTTCACAACCTGTTGTGCCTGACTCAACCACGCCTAACGATACAACTCCTCAAGTACCACCTCCTTTTGCTAGTGTCTCTCCTAATACTTTTCTACCAGGTTTTGTTTCCCTAACCCTTAACCATGTGGGAAATTTTCTTCCAGGTCATTACCCTTTTGGTTAGATACCATTCTTGTTTCCACCTCCCGAATTTTATTTTACACTGGTTATGGCTACATTAATTCTACCTAATATCACCCTAGGGATCCCAGTTTGGTACATTGAACCCCCTGCAAACACTCACCTCATAAGTTGAAACCTTATACTGCCTTGAGCTTGGTCCAACCATTTGTTCCTACCTCTTCCTTTGCTTTAGTTCCACAACAACCGCAACAGGAGCCTACTCCTATTGTGAAAGCATCTAGAAAAGGGGGCAAAGCTCGAAAGAAGGGATCTCAAGACAAGGTTGCCCCAACAACTCCAGCTACCCTTAAGCCCCCAAAGCCTCTTCCTCCTTGCGCTTTGTGCGATGTTGTCAGTCATGCCACCAATAACTATGTCAAACTCCCCCACATTAAAGAGGTTGTTAATGATACCTTTCCCGATCCTAAGATCTTTGAAGTCTAAGTAAGCTTGCCTGAATTGGCTAAGAGAATGTGTTTGTTATGCACAAACCACCCTTGTACTTTGTTTGATAACTACGGCCATTATTCCCATCACTGTCCTTGTCATGAAGTTTTTCACGATACACTTCAAATACTTCACAAAATAGAAGCTACTCGTACTGAGTCCCCCTCTCCTTTACCCACGAAGTCTGGTCCCACCCCTAATCTAGAGCAGGAGGTCTCCCAACCATCCCTTGTGATCCCTCCCTCTGATGTCAAGATGACAAGGAGTTTTGCTCCCATCCTCTACCTATCATCATTCATGAGATTGCTCCCTGAGAACTCTCTAGATAACTCCTCTTGTGCTTCTATTGAACCTCCTTTGATAGACTCAATGGTATCAACATCGGTAGATGTTGCCTCTACTAGTCATATGTCTCCCAGTTGTGACAATGCATATGTGAACCTTGTTTCTCATTAAGATGCTTCAGGTAGATCTTCCTCGTCATGTGGTCTTTCTTCCTCCCATTCAACCATCTTCCACTTTGATGAATACATAATGGAATTCATGACCACTTCTGACTACCCTTGGGATGATATGCACCATCGTGCATACTTCCTTCCATAACAAACCCATGATCAATATTTTTTAGGCATGGGGTCATACCTATTAGAGGATCCAGAAGGCCAAATCCTTCCTAATCCTTGGAATGCTCTCTACCTCAAGAAATTTTCCTCATAGCATTTCACATGGAAGTGCATGTATCTCTGTCTTTATTCTTGCATTTAGGTATCTTGCATCCCCAACTTTCTTACACATTGTCTTCTTTCATATTTTAGATGGATCCATCATCCACACCTTATATTAGTTTTTCCGATGGTACAAATCGCTTCACTAGGAATCTTGCCTCGACAACTTGGGCCATTTTTACCCCCATGCATTTGTCAGTCCACTCCAACGATTTTTGCATTGGATCTACCACCAATAACCAAGCTGAATATGATGCAATGATAGGTTTTTTAGTTGATTCCCTTGATCATCTCATCCTTCACCTTCATGTTTGTTTAGATTCCTTGCTACTTGTCATGCAATTGAATGGTGTTTATCGTGTGCATAATCCTGTCTTGTTTAGAAAATATCTAAGAGTTAAGATTTTGATGTGTGAATTTGAATCCATTTCATTCAATCATGTACCTAGAGCCCAAACTCACTATGTATATACCATTGCTAATAAAATTCTAAATTGGCATTTATCCCATGTAAGCAGACATCCATAAAAAAATGACGAACCACATTCATCACACAAAAGATGCATAATCATATCTTATCATATATATTATAAGAGATATATTATATATATATATATTAATATATATAATATATATATATATATATATATATATATATATATATATATATATATATTATATATATATCTATATATGTATGTATGTATGTATGTATCATCATACAAGCATTTTGAGTCCATAACTCTATATACATTCGACATGCCCACTAGCATGTTATCAAAAAACAAAGGTGGGGACCCACATGTCCCTATGACTAATAAATATCATCTGGAGATCCCAAATCTAATGGCTCCACCCCACTAGCCCGTAGATCCCGTACTTCCTGACTAACCATCGCAAGGTGTCACATGATTCCTTGCCACTTTGGGGGAAGACCTGTGCTCTTATATATGTATCAATACTCTAGATCATACCATTCACGCTCTGTCACCCTAGTTAGAAGTATGTCGTATCTACATCAGAGGTCCTCTAGTAGAGCTTTGTCATCCAACCTCTTTCGTGATGAAGTTCCACCCTAATCTATAGCCCCCGGTGCTGCAGATCATCTTGCATATACTTCCGACCTCACCAGTGCCATATATGTGTTCCACAAAAGTTAGAAATTACTACCATATACACATATTTCCTAAATTATCAATGCACCAAGTATATAACAACTTTCACTTACCATTTGGGTCCCATGCTCATCCTGGTGGAAGTGGTAAGTCAGGATCCCCATGATAGTTCATGCCGCTATATGGACAATCATCTATGTATAGTGGCATCTGGTCCCAAAGAGCAAAAACCTCAAGTCAGAACACTCGTCTGACTCCCCCTCCACCTCTTCATCTTAGTAGATGCCCCCTACAATGCATCTTGGGCTCCTGTGGGCCCCCATCACAGATCTGAACATGAGGTCGTATAGTGGGATCTTCTCAAAGAAGAGTGAGCATAAGACTGTCCCAAATGAACAACTATCATTGGTTCCCCGTATGCATAATGTCAACTTTTGTTTCAATGACAACAACAACATTTTGCCCCACCCATAGTAGGTCCCTCCCAAAACACTCTCCATCAACATCATCAGCCCTCTTGTGATATGGTGGAAGGCATGGCTAGCACAAATTCATAGCACTGCTGCGGATATAGCTCGTGTCTCCAATTTCTCCATGTCTTTGATTCAAATAGTCTTTCCCATCGTATGAATAGCATATCTACAATGATGCTCAACAAAATCCTCAATATGCCTCCCACGAGGCAGCACCAGATGTATCTTCCCTACCACCCCCAAGGGCGTTAGTCTGGTAAAAAAGTATATATCCTGCATTGTGAGCTCTATCCGGTTCCCTTGCACTACAAGGGCCTCCTGATCCAGATTCCAATATCTCACTATCCTCGATATCAAGGGCTCACCAACCCTCATCAGTGGGTTCTCTAGGAACTTTAGCATGCCACATTGTGCCAGCATCCCTCTCACTGCTTGATTCCCCTTAATCTCACCGTGAAGGGTATCAAAATACCTTTCTCACCATGATATCTTTAACTCTGCCATGCATGCAAGGCACCATTATGTTCTGTCAATTCAGAATGAAAAAGACAATCATGGATGCACTTAACCTCCGTTCCCGGCAGACCACAATCCTACCCAACCTTTGAGTCTAGAGCGCAATTTTCCCTCAAAAACTGCGTTGAACGCACTTGTGGGCCCCATTTATGCACTCCAGAGTGCATATCTAGCCCCTAAAAGTGTGCTACAAATGTAAGGGAATGCAGGGGTCTCCCAAAAAAAAAATGACAACCTAATCTGAAAATTTAAACCATTGAAATTGATGAGTATGGTTAGGCCACCTACCTCCAACTTGCAGATCCTGATTATGATGGTCAATTTTTCTACTGCGATCTCCACAATATTTAGGGCCTTCTCTTCCTCTCTAAATTCTACACAACTCACTATGAAAATGAATTGGATTTGGAGGCAAGAAGCCCTTTTATAGGAAAAACCCTAGTTTTTTCCATCACCCACTATGACCAAACAATAGCTCCGTTTGATGAACCGTCAACACTGTTGGAAATATCTCATTGAGTTCTATAATGGGTCTCTCTTTGTGTTTGGTAATTTGACACTTCACCTAGAAACTATTTTTTCCATTAAGTTTCAATTTTTCGCCCTTCAAAATCAAATCTCTTTATTTGAGCTACCCGTTCTCTAGTACCACTTTACCTTTGTAATGCTAGACTCTTGTGTCGATTTTTGTCATGAGTAACCATCATTTACTCATGTTTTTATGGTCCCCAATGGGTCTTCCCCATGTGGTAGCATCATCGACTCACCCTTGTTCAGAGCATATGAGATGTGTCACTCTGGTACTTATGGAGTCTATTTCGAGTACACATTGCGTCCCGTTACAGTTTTTCATTTGTCATCATGCTGCATTTCTTCCATCATATTTATATTTGGCCTCTAGTCCTTCTACTCCTTCTTTGACGAAATCTTGTTTGAGTCATTGACCATCCCGTCCGGATTCGAGTCAGTTGTTGCCAGGTCAACCTCTTTTATTATTATGCTCTAACAAGGGAAGTCGTCATTCCACCATCCATCATGTTTCCTTCCATCATCATCCCTGGTGTCAGTCCATTAGTCACTCTACTATGTTCCCTCATGCCTTTGTTGAGGATTCCTCATCGCTTTAACTATGGCAGTCTCTCTTCTGTCAACTTCAGCACCTTTATTCCAGAAGAGTAGTCTAGAGGGAGGTGTATCTTGGTTCCAGCTTCCATCTTTGTTTGGTGCCTTAGATCAGGCAAAGGGACTCATTATTTCCCTTTAACTTGGTTGTTTCTCATGTGCTTGACATCAACTCCTTATCGCACGATTGGGATTTGTATGCATGATGGTTCAGTGATCTAGATGATTATCCTAGTGATTCCCAGGTGTGTGTGAGATGTTTCAGACCTCATGATGGGGTGGCCCATCAGGTACCCCCCCACATGCCCGGATGACCACATATGTTGATCCAACCTCAGATGAAGTTCCGTAGATTTGATGGGTTGAGTTTTCGTCACTTGCAGCGTCTCTAGCATGCATGCCTCCTCCAGATGATCCATTCAAATTTTCAGAGCCCTTTCCTAATCAATAGGGCTTCCTTGGTTGTGATCCCCCATCCCCATGTTAGCTGGAGGGGAATTTTATTTCATGTACTCATATATTATTGTATTTAGTCCTGACCTATGTTTTTTCCATGCGCATTATGTATATGGAACCTGTTGTATTATTTTCTGGCCCATTGATGTCAGTGTATCATGTATCATGTAATTTATAGCTAAATTCCACATTGCTGGGCTCACCATTATTCTTTGTACTCAGTTATCTTGGCAGGTATGGGTATGCCTCCCCCACCTCATTTGAGATCATGTACTAACACATAAAAGGAAACTTCTATCAACATTGTAGGTCTCACCTCCTTCGTTATTTCTCCATCCTTGACTTGCTTTAGATCTCTCTCTCTCTGTCTCTCTGACTCCCCTTTTGGTGTCTTGTGGAAGTGTAATCTAAAACATATTTTGGTCATATAATTTGATCCTAATGGTCATACCTGTGGAGGCAATCTGTTATCACCAAAAAATGATTGCGTAGCCATTTTTAACTAGGTGGATCAAATACACCATGTGGATTTAATTTTCCCATAGTAAAATCACTTTCACTATGGAAAATACTTTAGTAAACCACTTTTATTAAATTATTTTATCATTTAAATCGAAAAACCCCATGAGAATAATTAGATAAATAATTATTTGTTTAATTTTCACTACGAATTATTATTAAATCATTATTTAATAATTCTTCCTTTTCCCATTTGACTAAATCTCTTAGGAATATTTAAATAAATCATTATTTATTTGAATTTCCTTATTTTTGTTATTAGAATAATTATTAAATCACTATTTAATAATTATTTTGATTTCACAACTTTCTTGTTTCTCGCGAAATAGTTAATAAATCATTTTCTTTGTTAATGATTTCTAAATAAAAGATTTTAACCATTTAAATTCCCTTTCCCTCTCCAATAAATATAATAAAGTATTCCAAGTAGTTAGATTTGAATTTGGTCAATAAAATTTTTTTATTCTTCATTTTCGAGATTAACTCCATACTCTGCTATATAAAGGAGGGTTTTTCATTCATTCCTCGTCGATATTATCATCATTTTTTCTTGATCTCCCACTTGAGTTCTTCACTTTGTTTTGGTTTTTCACATGATTGAGAGAGAGAATCTATTTATGAAGCATCGATGATATCAAAGGACCCATCCCACGGAGGGGGACTTATAGACCAATCTGTACATCTCCTCCATCAGGTGTTACCAATAATTTTATTTATTTATTTATTTATTTTTATTTTTTTTGTCTTTCCACTAGGTTATTATTATGGATCTATCATTCTGCTACTATTTGTTTTAGATCTTGTTTTCTTTTAATACAACTTTTCCATTTGTGTTGCAAATCTAGAATGACAACAACCATTAACTTGTTTTTAGGGTCACTTGTCACCTAGTGACATAAGTGAAGGTTTTTGGTACATCTTCCAGGAATTTTCATACTAATAGCTACTAATAATGTCAATCCACTTGGAGAGGCTAGGTCTAATTACTCGGTGTGGCCAGTTTTTGTTAACAACATTAACATTCCTTCATGGAAGACAATAAAGAGGGAGCACATAATGTTGAAAATGATTGTTCTAGGTATTAATTTGTTTAGAATAATTTTTTTTAGCACAATAACATCTCATTTGTCTTGTTTGTTTCATAATTATGTCCTATATTTTTTTGTTAATTTTTCATATATGTTCAATTATGCCTTATAATTATGTCTCATAAAGTTTTTTTATTTACTCATATATGTAGTAATTATGTATTGTTATATGTTCAATAAATTAGGTAAGTACCAAGTCAAAGATATGAAGGTATATATTGAGGCTCTTCTCAATGAGTTAGTGGAGTTATGGGATGGTGTCAATATGTATGATGTCTTTATGCCAATAGTTTCACAAAGGGAATTTGAATTCCATGAAATGCATGTATGGACAATTCATGATTCCCCAGGGCTAACACATTTATGTGGTATCTTATAACATTACCCTGCACTTTAATAATGTTCAATTTTATGAATTTCATTTCAAGTATGCTTTTTAAATAGCTCGACCTTCATTGTACGTAAAATAATTGATATAAAATTTATTCAATCTCTTGCAGGTCTTTAGACAAAGGGTAAATTTGATTGTCTAGTTTGTGGCCTTAGGATTATATCTTTTCATTCAAGAAGCTTAGGAAAGGAGGTGTTTGATGAGTATAAGCACCTCTATTCTAAGAACGATAGGTTCCGAAGTACTGAAAAACATATTTTCAATGGGAAAAAAGAGACTGGAGTAAGACCACTGTGAATGACTCCTCGTGCATGGAAGTTGCAACATAATAGAGTCTATCATGCTATGGATTGAATTGTCTATGTATGAATATACATTATATATTTGGATTATTTTATATTTTTGTGGGATTTTCTTTACTATACTAATTGACATGTTATATTTTTGTTATAATATATTTATCTATGATTCATGTTGTAGGTCGTGAAGGAATTAATAACATGGAGATTCCACGAGGAATGAAAGGTTATCTCGAGAAATTCAACAGACTCCCTATTATGAGCACCTAGAAATTGTTTATTTGTTTGATACAATTCTCATCGGGAAGAATGTAATAGAGACCTTATGGCGAATCTTAGATGGAAGGAGATATGAAGAAAAAATTGTCAAGGTTTGTAATGACATTAAGGAGGTTGACCATGCATTGAAAGTGTGATTCATTCAAATAGCGATGGAGATGGCCAAAATATAAGAACCCTTCCATGGTTACTGATAGAGCAACAAACCAAGCATGTTAAAGAGGTTATTGAAAAACTTAAATTTCCAACTATATTTTCTTCAATCATAAAGAATATCCTAACAAATACAGGTGAATTAGGTGGGGTAAAAAGTCATGATTAGTATATGTTCATTAAGGTAATTATTTTGGTGTATATATATTTTATAGGTTGGTAAAACATATTATTAATTAGTGTTTTTTCTACTAATTTGGGAAAGAATAATGATCAATCATTATTTTTGTTACCATATATTCTACCTTTATCTATCCCAGAAACCTTTGACAACAATGTCAAACAAGTTATTTATGATCTTGGAAAATACATGAGGTAAGTGGAGATTTATGCGCAAAGTGTAATTTGTTCAATAAGTTGTCGTGTCACATATTTTTCACTACATGTGTTTTTCTTGTCATCATGTACTAAATTATTCTTTTTTTGTTGAAACTTGTGATTTGCTTGCTTCATTTATAGATGGTTGTCATCTAAAGAAACTAATAAAAAAAGATATAAAGTATTGGAGAAAACAAATTCCTCGTGTAATGTGTGAAATGAAAAAGTATCTACCTCTGACATTTTTCAATGCACAAGAACACAACCTCATACACCAAGTTGAGGAGATTGAAAATTGGGGACTTGTACACACAAGATCAATGTGGATGGTTGAAAGGCACTTGAAATTATTGAAGTCTTTGGTCAGACAAAGAGCATGTCCCGAGGGCTCTATGGTAGAGGGATATATGATATATCAAACCATGACTTATATTCATCAATATAGTGATGAAATGGGAAAAAATATTGATGTATTGGATCACATTTGGGATGTCAACTCTGTGGACGATTTTGAAGGGGAGCACATTTGGCTTATTTGTTTTTATGTATCGTACTTATATAATTTTTAGTCTTCCTACATAATCCATTATAAGGAAGGTATAACATGGTAACTAATTATATATATGTCAATTGTTTTATTTTAATACAACCAGTCGAGAGTGGGATGTAATACATTTATACATTGCGAACAATAAATATTGGATGAATTTATGGATTGAATGATGCAAACAAGCTAATAATGGTAGGTTATCATGGTATGGTGTGTCTACATTGGACAAAGAATCTCAACCTAGTGGAGATACCAATGTTACAGAGAGGAAAATTGATTTAGTAGATGGTTTAAAAGATTTCCAGGCAAGCATATTCACCCATATTAAGTTTTTTTACTATTATATTGATGCAACATATGGCATGTTTTTTTCCTAAATTTCAAAATTTTCAAGTATAAATATGCATGCTTATCAATTGACAATGATGTTTTTATGTGCTTGATGTATTACAGTTGAAAAAACACAACAAAATGTGGTGCAATGATTGCAAATTTCGCATCAAAAGGTTGGATGAAAAGATGAAAACTGTTGATAATGGGATAACTACAATATTTAGAGTTATCAATGTCTCCTTTAGAGGTGATAGACATCCATAACTCTTTGAGAATCAATACTATGGGTATCTACATGATATACTTGATTGTGACTTTGGATCCTTCAAAAAGGTTATGTTCGATGTCAAATGGTTTAGGATCTTGAGGTCTAAAATGGTACTCCTAAGGAAATTATAAAATAATACCGGAAATAATAAAATAATATTAGATTACATCATCAAATTTTAGAGGGAAAAAGAAAAAACTACTTTTTCAACTTGTACTTTCAACTTATCTCCCTATGGGTTTACTCAAATTTCGAGTGGGAACACTCGTTGGATGCATAATTTGATTCCTCATCCAAGGAGTACCCATGTTGCATACTTTTGATGGTGCTATACAAAAAATGGAGAATACATGAAAAATGTGATTGTAATCACATTTTTTCATGTATTTCTCTCTTTTTTTTCTTTTTTTTTTTGTAGCAGGGTCCATCGAAAGTATGCATCATGGGTACTCCTTGGATGAGGAATTAAACTTTGCATCCAACGAGTACTCCTGATCAAATTTTAAGTAAAACCTTAGGGAGATAAGTTGAAAATAAAAGTTGAAAAAGTAGTTTTATTATTTCATTATTTTCTAATCTTTTTACTATTTTACCCAAAAAATGGTGAATCATCCCCCATGGTTGACATCATCATCTTGAATTCTATTGGTTCTTATAAAGTTTATTTTGGTTGTACATTTTTCTTAGGAGACCCATTTTAGACCTCAAAATTTCTCTAATGGGCTATGAATCCATGAACCTCACCCTGATAGAAATGTTACTAAGCATGCTAACGGATTTACCATGGTTGATACAAGGAATATTGAGCTAGGATCAGAGAGATATATTCTTCCAAGCCAATGTGAATAGGTTATTTATTTAGACATTCCAGGTAAAACGAGTTTTTTATATGTTTTTAGATATGATCACAGAGGAAGGCCTGTAAAGTATAACGTAGCAGAAGAAGATGAAATTGAAGAAGAAGATGATGTAGAGCAGTAGGGAGTTCATGCAGTGTCAAACGAAGATGTCGAAGAAGTTCAAGGAATATATGTTAATAGAGAAAATGTTAATTTGGATGAACTATATGATATTGACATTGTCTCGAACAAAGAAATTGAACCAAATGTAGAAGAGCATGTTCCAGATGATGATATAGATGATGATGATGATGATGTTGATGTTGATGTTGATATGGTGAATCCTTTGTACATGAATTCTGAATTGGATAATACAGATGATGAGATGGATGAGGAAGAAGATTAATTAATGATATCAAAATGTTGAAAGTACAAGGTATGTATTTATATGTTTTCATTTGGCTTGTTCTCTTTCGTTCACCTTAAATTTTTATTTTCCTATTTTTTATGTTTGAATCTTACTAATTTTTACTCAAATATATTATATTAGATAGATTGAGTATGGGGAATTGAGAGTGATGTGAGAGGGATGAGGGGCCATATGAGCTTCCAACTTCATGTGGTTGGCCTTTTTAAGTAGAGAATATATTATTCTTGAAACAAAGAGAAGCTCATTTATGTTTATACCATAATTTCCAATTTTCACTTTAATGGTTTGTTAGAGGTACCAACTGAGTTGGGAAATGAGTGAAATATGCGACACGATGGTTGGGTAGACATGTGAAGTAAGGTTGACCCATGATTACCCATGAATTGAGTTCCCACTAGGGTGGACCATAATGATTTTTAGAAAATTAACTAAATTTATGTTTAGGTGCTAAAAGATAGTTTATAATTGATTGATTATGCAACATGGATGTACTAACAAATGATAATATTTTATTTTCATTGATGAGCTAATGATTTGTGTTGACTAATTTTCACAGCAAGGTGAAGGCATGTGCCCTAGACGCAACCGCACAAAGGTGGAGCACTTGGGTGCCCTTAGGGGCATCGTGAACTGAGCACGCCAGGACGTTTGTCTGGTACAAGCGCCCGTGCGACAAGTTGGTGGGTCGACCCAAATTGGCAAGGGGTTCCCATGCGACAAAATGGTGGTCGAACCAAGTTGGAAAGGGGAGTGTATGCAATGAGCTAGTGGGTCGACCCTACTTGGCAAGGGGCACCCGCATAAAATAAGTAAGGTTAGCCCATGACTGCCCATGAAAAAAGTTCCCACTGAAGGGTCTTATAATGATCTTTATAAAATTCACTAAAGTAATGTGTGGGTGTTAAAAGTTGGTTTATAATTGATTGATTATGCAACATGGTACTAACAAATTATAATATTTTGTTGTAATTGATGAGAGAATGAAGGTGGGGCGCTTGGGCACCCATGGGGGCATCATGTGATAGACATGGCAGGGTGCTCGATGCCCATGTTACCCTCTGACAAGACTTCATGCACCAGGACAGGTGTCTGAAGTGGAGACATTGTGCAATGAGAAACAAACACTTCAAGACACGAAGGCATCTCATCAAGGCTGGGAAGAAAGGAAGAATGATGATGAAGAACATTCCAAGGAGTTTCATCTAGAGACATGACCTCAATGATACTCTCGTCAGTGGGAAATGTCTCATTCAAAGGATCTGGAGAATCCCAAGAACCAAGCCAAGGAGATGGCACATAAGTATCTAGGTTCATACTGAAAACAACATGACTTTCTGAAGCGACCATCAAAGCCAAGACAATTTCTTGATAATTTTGCTCCAATTGACTTAAAGGCATAGAATCGCCCAATGAATCAATTTGATATTGAGTAGGACTAATGCAAGGATCCATAGAAACCGAGATCATATTGATTGAAGTAGCATGGTGGGAGAGTAAAAGTACCCATTAAAGCAGAGTATTTGAAGAGACCTACTCCCACATTCTCATAAGGAATTTTTGTATTTCCCACGTGACGGACATTGTCCTTCTATGAACCAGAAGAGAAAAATTATAGTTGGTCAACAATGACAATTTTTCCTTCGTGAGGAAAACGAAGCACCCAAAACAAAGAAGAAACCACACAAAACATAGTGTGGGTCTAGCTTCACCCAGAAGAAGGCTGTAGTTGAGCTTCACATCTACAACTTCCACTTCTAGTTCAACGATATTTCCTTCCAATGTAATTGGCAAGTTCGTGAGAATACTGTATGGATGGGATTCTCTGCCATTAAAGGATTCCAAAGTGTTTGGGGACTAGTTAAGAGAAGGAGATACAATGGCCTTCCAACATGAAACAAACATGATGCAGGTGGAAGAACCTTCATCAATAATAGTTTGATGGATCGTCTTTCCTTTTATGAGAACTTGTATCATAAAAGAGATCTGATGAGGAAGACGAGGAACATGGTTTTCAAGATCAAAGGTAATAAGAATCGAATCGGAAGGAGCAATGACGCCTATAATAGAAAACAATTATTTCCGCTGTGTTAGACAGGTTTGGATAACCTCCAAGCAGACATCACCGAAGGTGCTTGAGCTAAATATTCAACAATATTGTAGTGTTGTGTAGCTCTAGCATTCAGATATAAGATGATTTCTGAGGTACATCCTTGGGAGGTGGTCGGATTACGGACTCCTTGTTAGGTGCTCAATATGGAGTGGACCAGAACTGCACGGAGTGGAAGTAGAAGGTATATTGATGACTTTTTTCTCCACTGTCTGCTTATGAGGGGTTTGATAGTCCTTTGTTCGAGTATCAATCGAAGTGGGTGATGAACTTTGCATCATGAAAACTTGGGAACTAGAAGAGGCAAAGGATTGTGGTTGTTCTACCAACTGCATTTGTTGAGATAGAAAAGGTTCTTTTAAAATAGCTGGAGTCCCCTCCAATAAGTGGTTAACTTTAGAATGTCAGGGACAATCCTTGTTGTAATGATCTTCCTCACATATGAGGCAAGGATATTTTGGCTTCCTTTTAGAAAGATCATCAGCAAATGATTTGGGTGGATCGTATTTTGGGGCAAAGACTTTGGCTTTACCTTTCCCTTTTTCTTACCCTTGGAGGCTTTATTTGCTGTGGTAGACTAAACAACATGTACCTCAGAGGTTTTACCAGGACTTGATGAATATTTCAAAGGGTTATTGGAATGGTGTTTGAAACAGATTTCTACTTCAAGGAAGCTTTCCTGGAAGTCTGGGACAGGAAACCAATTACACCATCAAAAGGTGGTGCATCGGGAGACTTTGATGCTGTCAAATTCGAAGATGGTCATGGAGCATCAGGCAACATCTCATACAACATGCCAGATTGTGAATAGATTAAGTCTAGATATTGAGCACGGGAAATAACTTGCTCTTCAGTAACACATCCACCCATATCTGTATCCTTAGAAATCTTGTTAAGGAATGATTCTGTGAACCATTCATTCAACAACTCATCAGGAATCTCGAATTTGATGAGGCAACACTGACGTCTCCATTCATGGATATGATCGGAATTATGGGTTGTAGTATCTTTCTTAAGGGATGTGAGAAAAAGGGTGCCATTTTCATACCAAACTGGCAATTAGAAGTGGGTGAGGAAGGCCATAGCTAGAGAGTTGAAGTCAACATAGGTAGCTCAAGGTAACTCGATATACCATTTTGTGGCAGCACCTGTTAAGGTTCTCTGAAAGAAGCGAAGATGGATAGAATCGTCAACATATGAATTTGAAGAGAACCATAAGTGATATGTCATCACATGGGCTTGAGGATTCTCTTTAGACTTTCCCTCAAATTTGGGGCAATCACTTAGAATTTTAGTTGGAACCATAGGCCAGTAAGGTGAATGAAAAATAGGATCACTTGTGAGCCGTGAGAGATCAAGAAGCTCCAACATAGCCAAGAAAGGCAATTGCATGTTGAATGGCATATAGGGTCTTTGAGGAGACCCAAACTGTGGGTTCCAACCTTGTTGGTAAGGATTTTTCCCCCACAGTGGTGGATTTTGTCCATATGGGACCTGATTTTTCCCCCACTGAGGGTTACCTTGACCATAAGGTGGACTTTGTCCAGGGTAGGTTTGATATTCACCTACCATAAGCTATTGATAAACATTGTACACAACATATGGGTTATAAGGTTGTTGAACCTATTGACCCTAGACTTGAAGAGTTTAGCCCTGCTGCTACAGGGGCTGACCTTGTGCTTGCAAGAGTTAACCTTGTTGATATGCATATGAAGCTTGCTGCTGTAGAGGTTGACCTTGTTGCTACAAAGGTTGACTTTGCTGCTATAAAGGTTGACCTTGCTACTACAAAGGTTTGCCTTGCGAAGACAAAGGTTGAGCAGGCTTCTGAACAAACTAAGTTTGTTGCTGCAAAGGCTGTTGAGACTACAGAAAAGGTTGCCCCTGTTGTTGTAGCAGTTTCACTTGCTCCTGCAAAGGTTTTCCTTGCTACCGCAATGGTTTCCCTTACTGCTGCAAAGGTTGTCCTTGCTGCTACAAGGGTTGTGTGATAGTTCCTTGGGATATACCCTATGGGTATTGGTGAATTGAATCTGACCATATCCACCAGGAATAGTGGATTGACCAGGTTGTACATAAGCTCCTGCTTGAGGAATGTAAAATGGATTAACCAAGGCTTGCGACCATATGGGACATAAGCCTATTGGAGTGGAACCTGAGCCATATAAGGTTGTTGATATTGAATGTTACCTAACCCGGATGGACCAACAGGGTTAGGAATACCACCATAATAAGGTTGATTAACTCTAACCATGTGAGTTTGTAATCCACTCACATTGGCTTCACTTGACACAAGAGGAATATTCGGATCCTGTCCCCCATGTGGTAGCACACTCTGTCCATTTGACAGAGGGGTAGAAAAACTAACTGAAACCTGACCTGAAACTGTTGATTGTACCAGAAGGGTTGGTTGAAACGACAATACAGGCTATGATGGAATCATCGATTGAACATGAACTGATGTGACAGTAATTTGTACAGAAGTTTGAGAGGTCACATTTAGAATGAACAACCCAGACATAGGCATAACATTTGAAGACCAAATGGGATTCTGATACAATGACAAAGCACTAGAAGTACCTGAAAGTAATTGAGCTAAGGTTGTATAACCAGGTGGAAACATGTGTCCACTAGTTTCAAGAATGGCGAGAGATGGGACTCTTCCTGTAAAAGGAAAGTCTTATGGAGGGAATTCATACCCTTGTTCATCATCGATATGAGGAGTATGGGTAGCAAAAACTTCGGAATGACCCAGAGAAGAGGTTAGGATTTCACCCTCTGACTCCATAGATGGAAACAACTAGTGTCGAGGAACCTGAGATGTGTGAGGAGAAAACTCCAAAGGAATATTAGGCTAATCATAAGGATTGTAAGGACATTGAGAAGATATCACAATAGAATTGAATAATGGATTCGACGGAAGAATAACTAGCCTTTGCGGATTCTCATGGGTCTTCAACCTCTCAGGGGTCTGAATAGGATTGTCTGGGGTCTTGGGATCAGATTCTTGAGGTGACCAGGAATCTGATGGAGATGGATGAGAATACATGGGTTTGATACTTAGAATAATCCCAAGTTCAAAACCTTGATCTTCAAGTGACTAAGGAAGCTCTGGATGAACTCTTTGGGAGGACCCTTCAATATCATACAATGGAGGAGAACTATGAGATGAAGTCAATGGTTCAGACACGATGAATTCCTCTCAAGAGAAAAAAGGAAAGGAGATCCATTGAGGGCTTTATTAACAATATTGAAATTAACATGGAATTACTCAATATTGGTCCAAGAAGTAGTTGCTTGGGTTTGATATGTTTGTCTTGGGTAGTTATTTTTAGAAACAAAAAATTTTCCTTTTCATCTTTTAAGAGTCGAGAAAAGGACGAAAATGTGACTCTAGTCACTTTCGATGGTTCAGTGAGCTTGAAAGAACAAGTGCTTGATGATCTTTTCAAATTTAAAGAGCTAGAAAAAATCGAAATGACCACTCAGGTAACTCTAGGCAAAAGGAGTACCAAGAAACCATGAACCACAATATACACCTCAACAGATAAATTTACCAAGGACTTGACGTACATGCAAGCAATCTCTCCGAATGTTGTGTTTGGTGTATCACGATTATAGGGTGATAGACTCAACTTCCTATGGATAAAGGTTTGAAACCTATGGGGTTCTCCCTTTATATACTCGACAATACGGGGAGCACAAGTCTGTACTAGCAATATCTAATGCAAAAGTGAATGACAACTAGTAAGTTTTATAGATGCTAGAACACGTCTCTCGCCTAAACCACTAAGTATGAAAATTAATGTTTCAAATGCTCCTTAGATTAATTGATAGATTTTAAAGTTGATCTTGAAATTATGTTTTGATTTCAAGGCCTTAACAATGTTACCTGTTCCTAAAATGCAACTAGATGACGAAATTGGAACCCTTCAATTCAATGAAAGCTATCTATGTAAGGAAGAAAATCACCCAAATCATGCATCGAACCAATGATCAATGCATCAATGAAAATTTCCAATGCTAAATACAAAAAATGAAATCTAATCTTTCATTTCACAACAAATGCAATGCCAAAAAAAACGATCTTAAAGTAATCTACCTTAAGATGCAATGATATATATATATATATATATATATATATATATATATATATATATAATATAATATATATATATATATATATATATATATAGATATATATATATATATATATATATATTATATATAATATATATATATATATATATATATATATATTGCAATCAATGTAATCTAGTGCAGAAAGTAAAGGAGAACGCAAGTAAGCCAACAAACATTAAAATATCTTGCACATTAATGATTTGAATGCAACAAAAAATGCTTCGAAAACTACGTAAAAGATAAACACTTTCACTTTCTCTTTTCTAAACACAAACTCAAAGAAAACACTTCTTTCGATTCAAATGAGACAATCAACTTGTAATCTATTATTTGTCAAATGGAACTTAAGTGACTTTCACAATATATTCTCAATCCATCATTAATGAAAACAACTTAAGACTCAAGACCCAAATTTGATTTGCAAAGGATGCCCAAACAAACAAAAGACTCTTTAACATAGGTAATTGATCTTCGATGAGAAGACCAACGAGTGGATGAAGGATGACCTAGAAGACCTAGAAACCCTAAAAAGCTAATCAAACTTCAAACATTCTTAAACCAAGTTAAGAGGCGATTGCAACTAGACAAGAAAAGAGTCAGCTAAAATCACACTGGTAAATCACTAGAAGAAGGTAAAAAGAATTAAAAAAAGAAGACAAACCCTAAATTTCTTTAACTTCTTCTATCGTTGAACCTATTAAGAGAAAAGTAGTGATCATCGCTACTGTAATCAACACATCCATGATATCATCATGACTATTAGGGCCGAAAACGTGATGGGAGAGAAAAACAAAGAGAAAACACAAAATCTTCAAGGACATCTCAAATCAATGACCTTCAAGTATTTACCAGAAAGTGAGACTGTCTACAAACAAGCAATGAAGTCTGGGAATGGATGGTTGATCAAACTCATCAAAAGACAAGGTGAAGAATTGAAAGGAAAGGATCATAGGCTCCCCAATGGAGTCGCCATTTTGTTGTCAAGGTTAATCCTCTCTGCAGATAGAGATGATATCTCTAGCCCAATGAATGGGTCTAACAACTGAAATTACAATCTATTGTAGCATTTTTTGGCTTTGATAAGTTAGAATAATTTAGACAAAAAATGAAAATGTATTTACAAAATGTTAAGATAGGATATGGACAAAAAGAATATTGAATAAAAAATCTTAGGAAAATATTTTGATAAATATGTCCATATCAAAGAAAATGTTAGGGTAGATGCCCTAAAAAATAAAGGCAAAATAAAATGTTAGGTTAGATAGAAAATAAAAAGAAATCAACTCTGAAAGTGTTGCAAATCTAAATGCCACTACTTTGTTCTAAATTCAATTTGAAAAATAATAGTTGCGTGCAGTTTGTTTAGATGCCACACTAGGTTATTTTATCCAATTATACAATTTCATCATAATTGGATTTGTTTTAAATTAATTCTCATAGGTAGAAAATAAATTGGCTCAACAGTTTAATCTGAGCCAATGGAAGAAATAAGGTATAGAGATAGGTTGTTCATAAAAAGAAAATATTGGGTTGCTAGCTCAAATGCACTATGGAAGGATAAGTAAAAATATTAGGAATAGAAGGGTAGGTAGAAATGTGAAAGTTTGAAATGGTGAAATGGTTATTTCCTAAAGATCAATATCGAATCGCATCATTCATGAGTGAATGAACCTTGGGCAGAAGAAAGTGCGATGTGCGATATCGCTGTCAACCATTGGATGACTGCTGAGTGATAACTGTAGGATCAATATCGCATCGCATCATTCATGAGAGAATGAACCTTGGGAAGAAGAAAGTGTGATTTGCGATTCATATGCTATCACTTCATTCATTAAAACACTCGGACCCACAGCTGCTGTGTCCGCCTATCATATGACGACCCCACCATTCATTCCCCGCTCACAGGTTAAGCTCCCTCCACCTCACCTCTCATCCCTCACACTCCTCTGCAATCATACGACCCACACTCCCTTTCAGCCCTCATTCGTCATCTGAAGTTTATCGTTGAAGGGGGTGCCCGAAATGGGTAGTCTTTAATACTGCCTACATAAACCACAAAAGTACCTTTTAGTCTTTCAGGACTAAAAATCCTAAAACCACAAACCGCTCCATCTTACCCCCGAATGCGATATCCTTCATAGCTGTTACCACCACCCCATGTCACCTCCACGTCACGTTCACTTCATATTTCTCGTCCAATCATCTACCGCCTATCCATTGGCCATTCATTTCCGCTCCCACACATTTACAACCAAATGTCCATTAATTAACCCGTTGGATAATTAATTAACTTTCAAATGTTCGGTGCCACCTTCCCACTCCATTTTTCTCTTTATAAACATTGTGTCATGCATTTCAAAGGTTGCATAGTTAAATTTTGTGATCGAGAGTAATTTTCAAGCCCACTTGCTCAACAACTCAGGAAATGTCCGACATTCTAGTAGCCACTTGTCCTGTTCACAAGCACATCTTCCAGGTCCACTTGTCAGTTTCCTGTCTCCACTCTGGTAACTCCTTTTACCATTTTGTCATTTACAGTCCACATTTTCATTTGAAAAAATGCCTCCCAAGGGAAAAGCAATTGTAGAAGTTTCAAATCCTCTAATTCCACCAAAGATTGATTTCCATCATACTCCATTAATTGACAAGGATTGCAAAATCAATGAGACTTCTTCTCAATTTGATTTATTTGAAAGTTATTGTTGGTGGGAAGAGTAGCTAATTAATCAGACTGATGAAATTGGGCTCTGGGAATCACAATTACCTCACTATATTTTTCCATAGATACACAGAGCTCCAGAGTTCATGATAAAATGCCATGAATCCTATGATCCTAGCTAGAGAGCCATTATCTCACCTACTCGAGAAATCCTTTGTCCTATTAACACTGATTCAATTGAGAAAATTTTTCAGGCCCTTGCCACTACACCAACTCATCCTTTCTCTCATGAAAACCTGATAGAAGCTTATAACAAATTGGACTTTACCAAGAGATCCCAGACCCTGGAGCTATTTTTAGTAATTGGTAGTCCTCTACCAAAGAGAAAACCCCCTTATGATTCTTCTATGTTTCTTGATAGAACCAGGCATATTACTACTATCTTGTCCTATTTTCTTGGTTATCACCCTGATCAGTCTGTCAATGAAGCCATCCTTGGTTTCCTATCCATGTTTTCTTCTGATTCTAAGCCTACTGTTATTTATGATTTTGGTCATTTCATAGATGAAACCATACATGAGCAATTTGTTAAATTTAACATTGAACAAGTATTCAAGTATGCTTCAATACTTGTGTATCTGTTTATATATTTTCAGGGGGAAAAATTCCCATTTTCTTTGCAGAAACTAGATGAAGAAGGATTGCCATAGTCAATGATTTTCTGGTCTTCAATGGGGATGAAGGAGAAAGAAGAATTCACATATAAGCAATTCATAGAACTGTTTATTCATCTATCCCTCAGCCTTATGAGCAACACTCCATTAACAAGGATCAGTGAAGAGATTGTCAAAGAACTTCAGTTCATAGATCAAGCTGCAATAGCAGATTGGTATTGCTACTAGAACTACATAGAAATCAGGGTTTTTGGCTGTGAGCTTCCACCCTAAAAATTGCCAAAGTACCTCCCTGTTAGAATCTTTGCACTGGAGTGCTTGAGGCAAAGATTGAATGCAGATAAAGTACATTTTTTAGCTACCAAAAAGAAATCGCAATTTAAGCTCAAAGCTCAAGTTGGTCCCTTCATTTGTAATACCAGGGAAGCAGGGGAGGAAGCTGATAAGATGCTAAAAGAAATGAAATTTTCTCTCAGTTTTTCTTGGTCATATGGCCCATTGGGAGTCATCTCCAAACTTAGGGTGGAAAATAAGTTCACACCATATCATCATACAACTAGGCCTAAGATAGAACAATTCAAGAATCAGTTGGAATGGACAGAGAATACTCTCCAGGAGGCTGAGGAGCAGGTAGTCTCTACATCAAATATGCAAATTGCAATTGCACAAGAAAAGGCAACCGAGAGAGGGAGGGAAGAACAATCTTCACCTGTAACAGACGCAACAAGCCAAGGCTTCAAGGTTTTTCATAGGAAAAAGAAACAAAGAGTCTCTATGAATGTTGATTCACAGTCTGGTGAACAGTCTATACAATATCTAACTCAGTTTACCACTTCTCATGAACAATAGATAGTTGAAGTTGTTGGAGGCATTCCAAAGAATAAAGAGGAAGACATCTTCCATGTCTTTAGTGAAATCAAAAGAAATAATGAGGAATTGAAGTTGAATACTTACACCCAATTATGGAAGCATTCTTCTAGCTCTCAAGCAAGGCTTCTTTCAATCTTTGACTATGAGAAGAGGAAGATGCAAATGGCTTTCTTGCAGGCTCAAGTTCCCCAACCCAAGACTGCAGCACAGTATTAGAAACACACTTTTTTTGAGTTCAATGTTCAGGATGTGCATCCAATTGATAAAATTGAGATGCAAAAACAAACCAGACAGATGATTGCTTCAACCTTGACAAATACTGCTATGAGTTTGTCAAAGTTGCAGGTTACATTGGCCAACATTCAGTCACGATTAAAGTTGGAGAAGGTCTCCTCATTAGCAAAGGATACCAAGATTCAGTCCTTGGAAAATCTAGTGCTAAGGATGTGATATGATCCATTAAACATAAATGTTGCAGAGGAGCTCATTAAGAAAAAGAACATTGAAGTTGCAACACTAAAGAAACAATTGAAACTACCAACATCTGAGGATCCAATGGCCAAAGAAATCGAGGAGACAGAGACTCAAAAGTCAGACATGATGAAGCTCATCATATAACAGAATTTGAAAATAAAACAAATGGAGGAGCAGATGGATAAATTAGTTAAGAAGAAGGAGGAAGCTATCAAGAACATTCAAACGTCAACAAATGTAGTTTCTCTTGCAGCAGTTCCCATCACCAGAGTTTCTACTACAGCCACTACATCTGCAACAGGTACACCAAAAGGAGCTGAACAACTTACTGAAGTTGTTCAGAACCTGTCTGTCTAGGCAGAAGAAATCAATAAATTAAAGGATGAAATGAAAGAATTATGGCTTTTGAAGTCTATCTCAGATAGTACATAGACAACTTAAACAAACAGACTTAAAGGCCAAGTGGAAGTGTTGAAGAAAGAACTCACAGATTCCTTCATAGGAAACAAGTTGGGTTTAGCAAAAGAAATTTTGTGGGAAGAAATCACAGAGGCAATCAAGGAGATTTGGCCCTCCATTAAGATAATATTCAACCAAAAAGATCCCTTGGAGAAAGCTCAGGAGGCAATGGAATCCATAACTACGTAGCTGGAGGATATGCTAGAGACTGCCTATGATATAATCAAATTTTTGAATTCCAACGATGACTATGAGCTTGAGGGGTGAAGGATAAGTGACAAAACTACAATAATATTAGAAGTAAAGAAGATTATCACTACGGGAAATCTCAACCTTTAACTACAAGAAAAGTGCAACAATGTTAACAACATGGTTTAAAGATTCTTCAACAAAATTGAACCTTTGATCAGCAAAGGTTTACCTTCTATGATGGTTATTAATGATAAATTGATGCCAATTGAGGATTATGTCAAGAAGTTAATAGAGGTGGGCACCCGTGTAGCTTCAGTAGCCAACATCAAAGGATCAGTAAAACCAACTCTCATAGTAAAAACACTAAGGGGTTCTTTCTTCATCCTGAATGAAATCAAGAATATATTTTTGGTAAAGCCCACTTTTACTAAATACACCGAGATAGATGAAATCTACAGGACAATAACAAAGATTTGTATCCCAGATAAGAAACACTAGGAAGAATTAACAGATTTACTTGATCAAGGATTATTGAACAACATTCAGCTTTTGAGGGAACAATCAACCAACTTCAACCACTTTTCAACTTTTTTAGTGATAGTCATCAAACAGCGCAACACCAAAGTAGTGCCAGATCATTTGACAGTTTTATTTTTTATTGTGTAAATAATCTATTTTTGTAAAAACAATTTAGGATATTTTTCATCCTACTCTTGTATAAATAACTCTCTTCATGAGTTATTAAGGGTTGCAGCCTTGAAGCATTTCTAGATGCCTGATGTAATCAATCTTTCTGGATCATTAATACGAAGCAAAGGATTCTGAATTCCGTTTTGCACAGTTTGTGTTTCCTATAAGTGTTTCCAGTGTCATCATTATGTTTTTCTTCATATACTCGTGTATTGCAGAGATAACTAGGTAGGAGTAATTGTATTTCAATCTATTCCTATAAGCTTTCTGAAGTGATAATCTATAAAGAGAATGAATTAATGGACTGTTTGTTTAATTAATTCCATCTAAATTAATAAATCATCAACATCTCTTGTAACCTCATGTGTATTTTCTCAAACCTGTAACATAGTTTAAAGGTTTTCATACTTATTATCTAGCTTTCAATTTGGAAATTGTGGCAATCATATTAATTTTTTGTTTCTACTCATCATTATAAAAGCTATTTCACTGTGTAAATATTTATAGCAGCCCTCTGCTAAGATATTGATATTATTCAAGAGGTTAGGCACATCAGTTCTATATTTGTTTCATCCATTGGGCTCCCAAATTAAAATAAAACTCCCAAAACATTTATCTTAGATGCTTTGGCATAATAGCTGACCATTATTACCTCAAAGGTACAACATCAAACTGGTGCCGCTGTTAGGGACTCGAATTTCATTAAGTTTTCCTACGGCAACAATATGTATTCTATTCCTTTAAGGTGATTAAAGGTCTAGAAAGGCTAAAATCCTTCACCTAGCGACCCCACTCTCCCAAACTGGCACTTTTTAAGCACACCAGATCTCATTCAGAGGTTGACTTAGTTGATCCCTTGTCAGACCCTGAAAGAATTCTGAGAAAAACCAGTTCTAAAAGGGGACATCAACCCTCTTCTTCTTCTTCTTCAGTCTTGCAGTCTAAAGATTTAGCATCATTTTATCCTTATAGTAACATTCCATCCAATCAAGATTATTCCCACCTATCACCTAGGGTTGTTGAACTCTTAAACAAGGGAGATGATTTTAAATCAACATTCCTCATTCATTCATTTGAAACTCATCCAAAACCCTCACTACAAATAGGATCACCTAAAACTGATTTTGATTTGGGTGTTGATTTGCCAGAATATAAACCAACAAATTTCATATCCCCTACCACTTATTCATTTCCCCCCTCTTTTTGACAACCTAAAGCTTCTACTTCTGAACAACCCGAAGAGACCTTCTCTGTGTATTCAAATCCACTCTTTGAAACAAAGGAGGGTAGTCATTCACAGGTCTAGAAGTTAGTTCTTAAGACTCCTTTGAAATCATTCAGGAGATCCCCCCCTTCTTCACCTCCAACTATTTCTTCACCCCCTCAATCACCTTCTTCAACCCCTTCTTCATCTTCTTAAACTTCTTCATCCACACAAACACCTCATACACCACCTGCCACTATGGCTTTCTGACCTATTGTACAAGCTATATACACAAATTTAGTCTTACCTCCTAATCTTGATGCATTCCCAACTGGATACTTGGTATACCTTCCCAGGTATAATGGAGAAACCGGTCCTTCTGCTGAAGTCCATCTTCAAGCCTTTTTAGACTTTGCAGATAACATTAATATTGAACAAGAATTTTTTTACATGAGGTTTTTTGTACAATCACTTGAAGGAAATGTAAGAATTTGGTTTAGGTAGTTACCTACAAATTCCATTAGAAATTGGGAAGAACTTACAAATATATTTAAAAAGCAGTCGGGTGTGAAAAAAGATCCTCTTTACTTTCTTACTGAGTTTGATGAACTTAAAAGAAATTTTGGTGAACCTGTATCAGACTTTATCAAAAGATTCAATAAGCTTTATCATAAAATGCCCCCTGATTGTAAACCCCCTGTAGCAGCAGCAAAGTCTAGATTTTCTAAAGCTTTTGATGATGATTTTGTTGTTATGTTGAGAGGAGAAATTCAAGAACTCTTGAAGATATGCAAACAAATTCTATTGAGGTAGAAGAAAACATGGCTGCTTCAACTTCTTTGAAAGCTAAAGAGGAAAAGGCCCAAAGAAAACTCAAATCTACACCAGAGGCTTCTAGTTCCTCTAATACTAAAAATAAAGATTCTAAAATAGATGAAATAAATTCTCTTCCTAGAAATATATCTAATAGAATTTCCAAGATTGAGACTCACCCTAGGACAATTCAACAAATAGTTTCCAGACCCCAAAATCAAAATCAAGGTCAGTATAAAAGAAATCCGCAATTACAAATTCTTCAGAGACCTAGTAATGATCAACAAATTCCCACTCCTTTGTTGATAGATGATCAACAACCTAATGATAATACTATGACCATCACTGAAGATATAAATAATATGGATACTTCCTCTGATCAAATAGTTATTATTCCTCTTACACAACAAAATCAAGCTCAAGAAGATCAAGAATCTTCATAGGTTTCTAAATACTATGCCTTCTCTGAATTTTAATTGTAGAGTTGAACAAAAGATATGACCTTAGGCCTAGGCCTGACCCTCGAAGACCTCCTAAGTAAAATCTAGTAATTGAACCTCTTGCCAATTTGCTCAAACTCAAATGACTTTTATTCGACCATTAGATCAGTCAATTGATACTCCTCAAAATGAAAAAAATGCATTGACTACATTTAATGTTGAAAAAGAGTTAGAAAGAGTTAAAATCCCAATTCCTCTTTCAAAAATTTCTAAAAACCCTGGGTATAAAAATTAGGTCTCCAAATGGATACAAAATACCTCAATTGATGCTGAAGGTGATATCATCAGTTTGCAATATGAAGAACCAGCAGTTGTTTTTGGCCCAAGCTTAGATATGATAGATGAAATAGTGCCTCCTTTCTATGTAACTCTTAAGAAAACTGATTCCATGTTGTACAAGTGTATTCTTGATTTTGGAGCATCACATAACCTCATGCTAAAAGCTATCATGGATCATTTGAAACTTGACATAACTAGATCCTATCATGACTTGTACACCTTTGATTCTAAAAGGGTGTCTTGCTTAGGATTGATTAGGGATTTAGTAGTCACCCTTGCCCAAATTCCAGTGAAAAGTGTAGTACTTGATATAGTTGTCACAGATATCCCTCCCAAATTTGGAATGCTCCTTTCAAGGTCTTGCTTTGCCAAATTAGGGGGAACTCTTCAGATGGATATGTCTTATGCTAATATTCCAGTTTACGGGGGAGAAAAACTAAGATTATATAGGGAAGTGAGATTTGTGCACACTGTTTGAAAAATAGACCAGTCAAGGAACCATCTCATTTATGCAATTGACCAAGATTTTGGTTGCTTTCAACTCTCTTCAAACCAAGTGCATGAAACTCAAGTTAAAATTGAAGATGTAATTGAAAGTCCAGTACCAAATCAAACTGATATATGGAAGCTATTCTTTGATAGCTCCTGTACAAGAGATGGATCAAGAGCTGGAGTAGTTTTAATATCACCAGAAAAATAAAACATTACCCAATCATGTAAGCTCGACTTCGAAGTTACAAATAATGTGGCTGAATATGAAGCTTTCCTTTTGGGATTGCAATTAGCCAAAAGCTTAAAGGTTCAAAACTTAAGTGTTTTTACTGATTCAGAACTTATTGTCAAACAAGTCAGAAATATTTGCCAGACCAAACACCCTAGACTTAGGTCTTACCGAAATGAAGTATAGGATTCAGTTGAAAACTTCTTTGATTCTTTTAATTTGACTTATATTCCAAGAGATAAAAATATTCATGCATATGCCTTAGCTTTTTTTGCTAGTTCATTTAAAATTCCTGATCAGACTAATTTACTCTGCCAAATACAAGTCAAGTATAGACCATCTATCCCAGACAATCTAAAACACTGACAGATATTCGAAGATGATGAACACTTGGAATCTTTTCTGCAAGTTGTAGATCAATTTTCTGCTCTACAACTTGAACATGATAGATCCAAAATAAATGAAAATACAAGTGAGAATGATACTTCATATTTCAGTTCAAAAATTGTTGATCATGATATTATTCAATTGTCTAGCAATTTTATTCCCAAAGGCTTGATACCTTTAGAAAAATTGTTTGATCAAAATGATGTCCTCTGAAATCCTCAATCCATTTCTTCGTAAGAGGACATAGAAGAAATTAACATTAGAATAAATGATGACGTCAAAAACATCAAAATCTGTGCATCTCTAGACCCTGAGATTAAAACTCAATATCTTAAATTACTTCAAAATTATAAGGACGTTTTTTCTTGGGCCTATGTTGATCTAAAAACTTATGATACTTCATTAATACATCATAAGATCCCTTTGAAGCCAGAAGCAATACCTTATCAACAAAAACTTAGGAGGATTAATCCAACCCTTCTACCAACTGTCAAAAAGGAAATTAAGAAAATGTTAGATGCCTAGATCATTCTCCCTCTTAGATATTCTAATTGGGTTGCAAATTTAGTTCCTGTCAGGAAAAAGAATGGAGAAATCAGACTTTGTGTGCACTTTATAAATTTGAACAAAGCATCATTAAAGGATAATTACCCTTTGCCCAAAATGGATTAGTTAGTTCAAATGGTTTTAGGAACACAAATACTTTCTATGCTTGATGGTTTTTCAAGTTATAATCAGGTGAATGTTGATCCAGTAGACAAGGAAAAGACAACCTTCACTACACCTTGGGGTACATTTATGTATGCTAGAATGCCATTTGGCTTATCAAATGCTGGAGCAACATTTAAGAGAGATATGGATGTAGCTTTCATGGGTCAGGTAAGCAAATTTGTGGTTATTTATCTTGATGACATTACTATTTTTTCTAAATCTGATTAGAAACATCTAAAGCACTTGATCAAGGTTTTTGACAGGTGTAGGAAATTTGAAATATCATTGAACCCTAAAAAGTCTTTGTTTGCTATCAAAGAAGGAAAACTATTGGGCCATATAATCTCAAAGGAAGGAGTGGTAATTGATCCCAAGCATGTGTCTACCATTGAAACATTGACCTTACCCAGAAACAAGAAAGAAATTCAAGCTTTTCTGGGTAAGATTAATTTTTTAAGGAGATTCATCCCAAACTATGCAGAGATTGTAAAAGATATAACTGACATGCTCTGAAAGAATCATGAAGTTAAATGGACTGTCTCTTCCAGGCATGCATTTGATCATATCAAGAAAGCTATCTCTGAATCTCCCACCTTGGCCAGCCTTGATTATACTGAACCATTTAGTATCTTTTCTTTTGCCTCAGAAACAACCCTTGCTGTTGTTCTATTACAAAAGAATGAAGATTCCCATGACTAGCCCATATCCTTTTTCAGTAAGGTTATGAGAGATGTCAAGCTTAAGTATGACATAATCGATAATCAAGCCTATGCCCTCATTCAAGCCCTAAAATCTTTCAGGATGTACGTCCTACATTCACCTATTACTACTTGTGTTCCTAATGGTGCTGTAAAAATCGTTTTAACTCAACCTGACACTGATGGGAAAAGAGGCAGGTGGATCACTCAAATACTTGAGTTTGATCTAACTATCAAAACTACAAAGCTAGTAAAAGGCCAGGGATTAGCTAAGTTTCTAGCAGAATTCATTTGCAAAGTGCTTGGAATCAATTCTATTTTAGAAGTACAAGGGAAGAATCCACAATAACCTTCTCTCCTTGCACAAGGGAAGAATCCACAAGAACCTTTCCTAATTTTACAAGGGGAGAATCCACAAGAACCTTCTATTCAACCTAAAGAAAATAATCCACAAGAACCTTTACCTTCAGATTAGATTAGCCCTTTACATATTGATGACAAATTTCTATTGTCAGATTGGTATCAAGACATTGTAAATTTTCTGCTCCATTTTGAATGCCCAACATCATTTTCCAAAGCCCGGTGTAAAAATCTTAAATTGAAAGTAGTCAAGTACTGCATCATAAATGTAAATTTGTACTGGAAAGATCCACTGAATATTTTGTTATTATGTTTAACAAAATCAGAAACTAAAGGAATCATTGATCAGTTCCATACAGGATTTTGTGGAGGAAATTATACTTGGAGAGCAACAACATACAATATTTTAAGGGGAGCATTTTATTGGCCAAAATTGTTCTTGCAAGTAGGGGCAAAGGTCAAAGGTTGTGTTCCTTGTCAAATGTTTGTTGGTAAGCAGAAACTAGCAGCTCTTCCATTAGTATCATTAATAATCTCAGCACCTTTCCTTCAATGGGGATTATATTTTGTTGGAGAAATCCATACCACTTTAGGTAATTAGCACAGATGGATCCTCACAACAACAGACTACTTCACTAATTGGATAGAAGTAATTCCGGTAAGAAATGCTAACAATTCAGTAGTAATTAAATTCATTGAAAAAAAAATATCTTATCTAGATTTGGTTGCCCAACTCAAATTGTCACAGATAATGCAGCAACATTCTCTAGCGTTAAAATGATTGAGTTTTTCCAGAAATATCAGATTCTATTACATCATTCAACTCCATACTACCCTCAAGGTAATGGCCTCGCAGAATCCTCAAATAAAAGTTTGGTAAAGGTAGTCAAAAAGACCCTAACAAATCATAAAAAGAGCCGAGACTCTCATTTAATTTATGCAATATGGGCAAATAGAATAACTCCAAAAAGATCTACTGGGAAATCTCCTTTTTAGTTAGTCTATGGGAAAGATGCAATTTTTCCCACCAATTTGGCTTTCCCAGTTTTAAAATTCTCGTAGGACTCAACAAATGAACTTGGTGATTTTTCAAGAAGAATAAATCAGATTATTGAACTAAATGAAAACATAGATGAAGTTCAATACAAATTGAAGAAATATCATAATAAGATGAAAATCTTGTTTGACAGAAGAGCCAAGGAAAGGGACTTCAGGGAAGGTGACCTAGTTCTAAGATGGGACATCAGGAGGGAGGAAAAGGGAAAGCATAGTAATTTTGAAAACCTATGGTTTGGTCCTTTAGAAATTGCCGAAGTAAAGGGTAACAACACTTTTGTTCTACAAAATTTTGAGGGACTATATTCCACTTATCCTGTAAATGGAAGGTTTCTCAAACATTTCATTCAATACTGAGAAGTTGGAATACATTTCGTTGTAAATATTGCGGTTTCTTTTACTATTTAAGCTGTCAGTGAGATTTTTTATAGCAAAGAACTCCATAGCTCGAGGAGAAGGGACATGGATCTGCAGGTTCTCTGCATTCTACAGGAGAAAGTAGTCCCTAGTTGGAGCCAAATGTTGTAGCATTTTTTGGTTTTGATACGTTATAATAATTTAGACAAAAAATGAAAATGTATTTACAAAATGTTAAGATAGGAATCATGGAAAAAAAGAATATTGAATAAAAAATGTTAGGAAAATATTTTGATAAATATGTTCATATCAAAGAAAATGTTAGGGTAGATGCCCTAAAAAATAAAGGCAAAATAAAATGTTAGATTAGACATAAAAGAAAAAGAAATCAACTCTGAAAGTGTTGCAAATCGAAATGCCACTACTTTGTTCTAAATTCAGTTTGAAAAATAATAGTTGTGTGTAGTTTGTTTAGATGCCACACTAGGTTGTTTTATCCAATTATACAGTTGCATCATAATTGGATTTTTTAAAAATTAATTCTCCTAGGTAGAAAATAAATTGGCTCAACAATTTAATCTGAGCCAATGGAAGAAATAAGGTATAAAGATAGATTGTTCATAAAAATAAAATATTGGGTTGCTAGCTCAAATGCACTCTGGAAGGATAAGTAAAAATGTTAAGAATAGAAGGGTAGATAGAAATGTGAAAGTTTGAGATGGTGAAATGGTTATTTCCTAAAGATCAATATCGCATCCCATCATTCATGAGTGAATGAACCTTGGGCGGAAGAAAGTGTGATGTGCGATACAACTGTCAACTGTTGGATGAATATTGATTGTTGACCATAGGATCAATATCGCATCGCATCATTCATGAGTGAATGGAGGTTGGGCAGAAGAAAGTGCGATTTGTGATTCATATGCTATCACTTCATTCATTAAAACACCTGGACCCACAGCCGCTACGTCCGCCTATCATATCATGACCCCACCATTCATTCGCCGCTCACATGTTAAACTCTCTCCACCTCACCTCTTATCCCTCACACTCCACCGCAATCATACAGACCACACTCCCTTTTGGCCTTCATTCGTCATTCGAAGTTTATCGGTGGAGGGAGGGCTCGAAATGGGCAGTGTTTAATACTACCTATATAAACCACAAAAGTATCTTTTAGTATTTCAGAACTAAAAATCCCAAAACCACAAACTGTTCCATCTTACCCTCGAATGCGGTATCCTTCATAGCCATTACCATCACCCCACATCACCTCCACGTCACATTCACTTCATATTTCCCGTCCAATCATCTGCCGCCTATTCGTTGCCCATTCATTTCCACTCCCATGCATTTATAACCAAATGTCCTGTTATCACTCAGAATTTTCTCAAGGTTAAAGAAAGAAATTTCTGAGGTAACCATAAACCAATCTTTTAGACTCAGGTTCTAGCCAACCTAAGTCCAGAGAGGGCTCTCTCTTTATAATTTAACTTTGTTTTGGGTGGGATTTTAGGCTAGTTCTTAGTGATCATGAGGTTTTGGTTTTGATTGGGTGGTCGACTTAAGAAAATAGATGGGAAAAGCAAGTATTCAGGCCATTGGGCTATGGAGTCAATCAAAGAGTGGCTTAACTGGATCAAATCAATTACTAAAGGAAGAGTTCACATGGCAGGCTAGCACAACAAAAAGAAAATCTGCATGTTTAAATGGATGAGGTAGTCCTAACCAGGGTAAAAGTGAAATGAAGAATCCTTAAATCGGGATCAAGATGAAGAAAAGAAAGATGATTAGTAGTAAAGGGCAATGAAGAATCCTTTACTATGGAGCAAGGGGGGGAAAACTACGGAAGTAAGGGAGCAATTAAGAATTCCCAGATCAAGATAGTTTAGTTGAAAACATATAGAAAGTAAATAGTTAAAACAGAGATCATTTAAGCTAATTCTGTGGTATCTTTCCTTGTTTACCTTACAGATTTCATAAGAGACACATATGAATATTTATAACATGAAGAGAAAACAATATTTAAACATGAAGAGATGATACTTATTTGTTCCAACTATGCACAAGAATCCAATGAAATCTCCTTAGCTTTATTTCATATCCAGCAAAACCAGTCTAGTCTTGAGTACAATAGCTCCTTGGCTCAATATAAAATTTCTACAGAAATGTATTTTAATCCACCCAAAATACTTCAAATGAAGAAGTATTTATACAAATTCTAAACTGAAATATCTTGAAAAAATATCAAAATTGGTTTTACAAATATCTGAAATTGTTTTACACTAATTGAACTTACATAAAGAAAATTCAAAACAAATGAATCTATTTGGCACTATTTTTATAGATTTATGGTGAAAAAGAAGAGAAAGTTGAATTTGATAGCAACTCTTGAGTGATGATGAAGCATTCCAGTCACTAACTGAATCCTTTCTTTGTGCATTCTTCCCTAGAAATTCTGCAAACTTAGGGTCCAATGATACATTGTTATATCTCAATACGAGACATATATGTAAAAAGTGAAAGAGGTTGTTGTAGATAGGCATGTTTTTGAGATAAACCTCTCTCAGTTTCCGAAAATTCAGCTCCATATGTTCACAATATTCTCTGCAAAGAGATGTCTAAAACATGAATTTGCACAAACTGAAAATTAGGCTGTGAAGATATGCACTTATCTCCCTTTTGGTAATACCTGTGTAAAAAGTGAGATAGGTTTTTGTAGATAGCCTTTTATGAAAAAAAAAGCTCCTCCATTATCCCAAAATACTTCTTGGATTTGCTACAATAGTTTCTGCAAAGCTATGACTTAAACAAGAAATTTCTGAAGAATGTACCAATTCTGCTTTGATTTCATCTTTTAACCTTAAATTTCTTTTAACTGTTTTTCACTTTAACTTTGGATAAACTTCATTGTTGCTGGTGAAAGTGTTTTCATCTCTGTTTAACCTAAATTGTCTTTATGTTTACTTTAACTGTTTATTTTTACCGCTCTGTTTTTTCATCTGTCTTCACTTTGACATGAATCTGTATGCTCTATAACTGTCTTCCCTGATGTTTATCTTCATGTTAGCTAATTTACTTGATTTGGTCTTCAATATAATACTCTTTAACCCTGATACACTTTGACTATTCTTTACTGTGTCCTTTTACCTTCACTGTATATTTTACTGTTTACTATATATTTCAATCAATAATTTCTTTTGTTCTTGTGTATATCAGCATCAGGTAGTGGATATAGGTTAAGTCCATGCCTATTGTATTCATCTGCCTTGTAACTGTATTCTCTATCTGGTTGCTCTGTTCTCACTATCAATGCTCTGTGTAGTAGTCTTCTTCTCTGTTTCCTTGTACAATTATGTTCATCCTCTGAGCACAAGTTCTAAATGAGGTTTTCTGTTGATTCTTGGAATAAACCAGTTCTGTGACAAGTATCAGAACTGTTTATCCAAGATCTGATCTTAGTTTGATGACCTAAAAAAATTCAATATTATTTAAGAGAACAGAAGTCTTCATGAAGGGTGTTTGATGGCTCTCTGGCATAGGGATGACTGGGAAAGGGGTCGCAATAGAGTTTTGGACAGAAAACAGATGGTGAAATCGTGTTGCAGAGGTTCAGGGAGGCGTTGGAGGGTTTCATAGGTTTACACAGTCAAACGGGTGAAAACCATGAAAACACAGGTTTTCACGTTATAAGGTTTAAAAGGCAGAATTTTGAAATGTAGCCCAAAAGTCAATTAAATGAATGGATGGGCTATTTATCAAAATGGCGGGGAAGCGGTATTGAAGGGCCATTGCACCACTTTTGGGCGCTTGGCGGTATCGGGGGGAAGCCGCCCGATGCCATTCATCGGGTGCCATGTAGAGGTAGGGTGAACAGTGAAACCGCTCACATCAGGCTGGTAATGTTCAGCATTAGAGGCCACCCGATATGAGTTTCAACCGTCGGATCTGAAGGGGTCAGATCGTACGATGATTTGGGAATGATTTTATCAGAGGTTTAATGGAGGGGCCCGATGGGGTTTTAATAAGTGGAAAGGTTAATAAAATGTTGATTAGGGAGGGTTAATGACGTCGGGGGTGATTTGATTGGCGGGAACAGATATAATTAATCATTGATTGATTAATTACTCTTTTTTATTCAGCAAAGGGTTATGGTTCTTAATTAGTCACTCATCGACTAGTTAATCCATTTAATTATTTTACTAATAAGGTTTATATTTCAAAACTTGGGGGCGGGATATTTACAATATGATATTTATTTAAAATATATGGGGAAGGGTTATTTTTGGGAATTAAATAACTATAGTTAAAATTAGGGGTTGATATGAAATGAAAGCGGAAAGTGATTTTTGAACTAAGTATAATGAGTTTAACATTTGTTTTTCATGTTTGTGCTTGCACATTATAACTTAGGCTAAATGCTTTTTGTGGGTTTTTGTGAAAAAAGGGGTTTTTCTATAGGGGTAAATAACTTTCCCTAGGTAAATGGTGATTCCACCTTAGGAAAAGGGATTTTCCAAATGAAATGAATGAATTATGAAGGGGTGAACATGGGTGAGGGGCTTTTAGTACTTATATCCTATAAGTTATTGGGTCAAGGGTCTGGTCCCTCCAAAAATCAGAGAAATGCTCTGAGCCCCTTTAACTTAAGGTTTTAGGTACTTTTGCTTTTACTTGTGGGAAATTAGTAAATTAAGGATGAAATGAATGGGGAAATTAACCATTTGACTTTTTGTAACCACTAAATTTTTATCCATGCTTTAGTAACTTGATGATGAAGCATATGATATGATCTTTAACTAACCATTCATCATAATTCTGCAACCATTCAACTACTTACCCATCTACTCATCTTACCATTTTTTCTACTCTTTATTAAGGTGCACTTAAGCTGACAAACCCTTATTAAAACTTTTTCTCTTCTTTTACAATAGAAATCTATCTAAGTCTATCCTTATTACATCCAAGGGCTCATATTACATAGTTGAGCTCCTTTTATTCACTCTACCTATCTACTTATCTGCCAAGATTACACTGTTTGGTTAGATATTTATTCTCTATCTATCAACATGAAATTCAAAACATGGAATAATCAAGATTGAACTATTTGATTACCATGGATTGTGGCATAAATAACAAGTTGCACACAATCATTATTATGCATAAAAGTAAATGGTAGTGGCATTTGGGCTCACACACTTTCATGGTCTTTTCTTTTTGGGGTTCATTTTTTAGCTTTTTTGACCTTTTTCCTTCTTTTTTCCCTTTGATTTTTCTTTTAAGGCATACCCTCTTTACATTTTTTAATTTTAATTTTAATTTTTTTGAATATGGAAAACATTTGCTGAAAGCAAAGGTATGTACATATTACAGGTTTAAATCTTAACCATTCATAAGTTATGACTCCTATTGGTATAGGAACCTAATAGTGGTTTCACTTGGGGGTGGCATTTCCTTGTGAAATGTCAAGAACATCGTCGAATAGTAGCTTGATCCATTGGGCCAATCCCACACATGTGTATGCTCTGTTGTATAATCTTTATGATTGCAAATCTTGAACTGAAATTGTAGTCTTTTCTGCAAACTGAAATCTGATCTAACATAAAGTCGCTGCTGAAAACTGAATTTATTCAAACTGAAACCCTACCTACTTACTCTAATCATCTTTTTGACTGCTGGTTAGGTAAAATGAAACAACCAATGCAACCATTCAAGGATCATATACATTCGTGAATTTTACTGCTTGTGCTTGTTTGTGATTAAAATTGAGATTCTAAAGCCAATTATAACTTTGTTGACCTTTGAGAAGATAAGGAAATTCCTGATTTCCTTTGTTGACTCTAGAAATTGTACAAAAGGATCTTGTAAAATATATACACTATTTTTGAACTGATTTAAACAATTGTACATCCACTCTGGATGGCCTCCATGCCATGAAATTGAAATAATACCTTCATCTTTATCACCCTGCATGTTTTCAAATGAGCTTTGTGATGATGTTTCTTCTGAAAATGGCAAGAAAACTAGTTGCTTACCCAAGTCGGTATCAATACCTTCTTCAAAGTCATAGTTAGCTAATGGGGAAGGAATTTGACAACAAATTCCATCCAACACACCAACTATTGGATCATGAAAGACTTGGAAAGACTATTTCCACCTATTTTCTATTGGTTCTAATGAAACTACATGATTTTCTAGAAACTGCTCATCCTTTATTACAGGTAGACTATGCAAATTTCCTTTCAAAAACTGACTGACTCATAATAGAATGTTAGGGAATCATCCATGATCATTTGACCATATGTTCCAACTTCTAAGTCTTTTTCTGCAACCTGACATTCAATGGCATTTTGGGGCTGCAAATCTAGATATGAGAAGTCTTGAACAAGAATTTTATTGCCTTCTAGATGGTTAATATAAAAACTTGTTGACATTTGATTTCTAATAGCATGAAATTTATCTTTGATAAACTGAAATGAAGCAAAACATAATGGCAAAGTTCCTTCACTGATTTCAAAATTTTCTGCACTTTCCTCCTCATTTTCATAGCTAAAATGAACAAGTTGATCACTATTTTCAAGCTGCTGAACCTGAACTTCCTTATTCCCCAAATTAGCTTATGATTCCTCTGCAAGGTTAATTTGGATTTGAGGAACATAATCATTATTATAGTGATTAATCTTAGGCATATCATCATAAGAAGTAATGTCACCAAATGTACATATTAGATCAGTAGATTGCCTCTCCATATATGGTTCTATAACTTTATCTTCAGATTTATGGTAGTTGGAATTAATAGGAATTTGTTCATGGTTGTCAACCTCTTCTTTTTGTGAAGTAAATGTGTCACGGCGATTTTGAACAAAAAGTTCATATTTCATGGTGATCTTCTGTATCCTTTCCTCTACTGTTTTTAATACAATGTCTAGTTTTACCTCTGCTTCTGCTTTCAACTTTTCTCTTCTAATTTGCAGATTAACTTCTACATCTACTGCCATGTTCTACATCTATTCCAGTGTTGAAGGATTTCTTTCTCTTAGCTGAAATTCTAGCTCTGGATCAAATGCTCTTGGGTAATGCAAAAGAGCTGAACAAGGGGGAGGTCTCATATTTGATGGCATTGAATAATAGATTTGATTAAATCTGTTTGAAAGTTGTTGTATTGTTTCATCTAGATGTCTTTTTAACTGATTATATTGTTCTTAGTGCTCATGAGGTTTTGGTTTTGATTGGGTGGTGGACTTAAGAAAACAGATGGGTAGAACAAGTATTCAGGCCATTGGGCTATGGAGTCAATCAAAGAGTGGCTTAACTGGATCATATCAATTACTAAATGAAGAGTTCACAGAGCAGGCTAGCATAACAAAAAGCAAATCTGTAGGTTTAAATGGATGAGGTAGTCCTAACCGAGGTAAAAGGGCAATGGAGAATCCTTAAACTAGGATCAAGATGAAGCAAAGAAGGATGATCAGTAGCAAAGGGCAATGAAGAATCCTTTACTATGGACCAAGGGGGGGAAAACTACGAAAGTAAGGGAGCAATTAAGAATTCCCATACCAAGATAGTTTAGTTGAAAACATATAGAGAGTAAACAGTTAAAACAGAGAGCATTTAAGCTAATTCTAAGATATCTTTCCTTGTTTACCTTACAGATTTCATAAGAGACACATATGAATATTTATAACATGAAGAGAAAACAATACTTAAACATGAAGATATGATACTTATTTGTTCCAACTATGCAAAAGAATCCAATGAAATGTCCTTAGTTTTATTTCATATCCAGCAAAACCAGTCCAGTCTTGAGTACAATAGCTCCTTGGCTCAATATAAAATGTCTACAGAAATGTATTTTAATCCACCCAAAATACTTCAAATGAAGAAGTATTTATCCAAATTCTAAACTGAAATATCTTGAAAAAATATCAAGATCGGTTTTACAAATATCTCAAACTGTTTTACACTAATAGAACTTAAATAAAGGAAATTCAAAAATAATCAATCTATTTGGTACTATTCTTATATATTTATGGTCAAAAAGAAGAGAAAGTCGAATTTGATAGCAACTCGTAAGTGATGATGAAGCATCCCAGTCACTAACTGCATCCTTTCTTTGTGCATTCTTCCCCATAAATTCTTCAAACTTAGGGTTCAATGATACACTTTTATATCTCAATCTGAGATAGATATGTAAAAAGTGAAAGAGGTTACTGAATATAAGCATGTTTTTGAGATAAAATTCTCCCAGTTTCCCAAAATTTTAGCTGCAGCTGTTCACAATAATCTCTGCAAAAAGATGTCTAAAATAGGACTTTGCACAAACTAAAAATTAGGCTGTGAAGAAATGCACTTATCTCCCTTTTGGTAATACCTGTATAAAAAGTGATATAGGCTTTAGTATACTAGCCTTTTAGGAACAAAAACCTTCTCCATTATCTAAAAATACTTCTTGGATTTTCCACAATAGTTTCTATAAAACTATGACTTAAACAGGAAATTTCTCAAGAATGTACCATTTCTGCTCTGATTTCATCTTTTAACCTTAAATTTATTTTAACTATTTTTCACTTTTACTTTGGAAGAACTTCATTGTTGCTGGTGAAAGTGTTTTAATCTCTGTTTAACCTTTATTGTCTTCATGTTTACTTTAACTATTTATTTTTACTGCTCTATTTTTTCATTTGTCTTCACTTTGACATGAATCTGTATGCTCTGTAACTGTCTTCCCTACTGTTTATCTTCATGCTAGCTCATTTACTTGATTTTTTATTCAATCTAATACTCTTTAACCCTGATACACTTGAATTTTTCTTCACTGTCCTTTTACCTTCATTGTATATTTTATTGTTTACTGCCTATTTCAATTAGTAATTTCTTTTGTTCTTGTGCATATCAGCATCAGGTAGTGGATATAGGTTAAGTCCATGCCTATTGTATTCATCTGCCTTGTAATTGTATTCTCTATCTGGTTGCTCTGTTCTGACTGTCAATTCTCTGTGTAGTTATCTTCTTCTCTGTTTCCTTGTACAATTATGTTCATCCTTTGAGCGCAAGTCCTGAATGAGGTTTTTTGCTGATTCTTGGAATAAACCAGTTCTGTGACAAGTATCAAAACTGTTTATCCAAGACTTGATCTTAGTTTGATAACCTAAAAAAATTCAATATTATTTAAGAGAACACAGGTCTTCATGAAGGGTGTTTGATGGCTCTCTGGCACAGGGATGACTGGAAAAGGGGTTGTAATAGAGTTTTGGACAAAAAACATATGGTGAAATCATGTTGCAGAGGTTCATGGAGGTGCTGGAAGGTTTCATAGGTTTACACAGTCGAATGAGAAAAAACCATGAAAACACAGGTTTTCACATTATAAGGTTTAACGAGCAGAATTTCAAAATGTGGCACAAAAGTCAATTAAATGAATGGACAAGCGGATTATCAAAATAGTGGGGAAGCGATATTGAAGGGCCATCGCACCGCTTTTGGGTGCTTGGTGGTATTGGGGGGAGGCCACGTAGTGGCAGGGTGAACAGTGAAACCATTCACATCGGGTGGGTAACGTTCAGCATCGGAGGCCACCCGATATGAGCGTCAACCATTGGATTTGAAGGGGTCAGATCATATGGTGATTGGGGAATGATTTGATCAGAGGTTTAATGGAGGGGCTCGATGGGGTTTTACTAAGCGGAAAGGTTAATTAAATGTTGATTAGGGAGGGTTAATGATGTCAGGGGTGATTTGATTGGCGGGGACAGATTTAATTAATCATTGATTGACTAATTACTCTTTTTTATTCAGCGGGGTGTTATGGTTCTTAATTAGTTGCTAATCGACTAGTTAATCCATTTAATTATTTTACTAATAAGGTTTATACTTCAAATCTTGGGGGTGGGATATTTACAATATGGGATTTATTTAAAATATAGGGGGAAGGGTTATTTTCGGGAATTAAATAACTATAGTTAAAATTATGGGTTAATATGAAATGAAAGTGGAAAGTGATTTTTGCGCTAAGTATGAGTATAACATTTTTTTTCATGTTTTCACTTGTGCATTATAACTTAGGCTAAATGCTTTTTGTGGGTTTTTGTGGAAAAAGGGGTTTTTGTATGGGGGAAATAACTTTCCCTAGGTAAATGGTGATTCCACCTTAGGAAAAGGGCTTTTACAAATGAAATGAATGAATTATGAAGGGGTGAACATGGGTGAGGGGCTTTTAGTACTTAGATCCTATAAGTTATTGGGCTGAGGGTCCGGTCCCTCTAGAAGTCAGAGAAATGCTCTGAGCCCCTTTAACTTAAGGTTTTAGGTACTTTTGCTTTTACTTGTGGGAAATTAGTAAATTAAGGGTGAAATGAATGGGGAAATTAACCATTTGACTTTTTGTAACCACTAAATTTTCATCCATGCTTTAGTAACTTGATGATGAAGCATATGATATGATCTTTAACTAATCATTCATCATAATTCTGCAACCATTCAACTACTTACCCATCTACTCATCCTACGATTTTTCTACTCTTTATTAGGGTGCACTTAAGCTGGCAAACCCTTATCAAAACTTTTTCTCTTCTTTTACAATAGATATCTATCTAAGTCTATCCTTATTACATCTAAGGGCTCAGATTACACAGTTGAGCTCCTTTTATTCACTCTACCTATCTACTTATCTGCGAAGATTACACTGTTTGGTCAGATATTTATTCTCTATCTATCAACATGAAATTCAAAATATATAATAATCAAGATTAAACTGTTTGATTACCATGGATTGTGGCATAAATAACAAGTTACACACAATCATTATTATGTATAAAAGTAAATGGTAGTGGCATTTGGGCTTGCACGCTTTCATGGTCTTTTCTTTTTGGGGTTCATTTTTCATCCTTTTTGACCTTTTTCCTTCTTTTTTCCCTTTGATTTTTCTTTTAAGGCATACCGTCTTTACATTTTTTAATTTTTAATTTTATTTTTTTGAATATGGAAAACATTTGTAGAAAGCAAAGATATGTACATATTACAGGTTTAAATCTCAGCCATTCATACGTTATGACTCCTATTGGTATAGGGACCTAACATGTCCGTTAATTAACCCGTTGGATAATTAATGAACTTTAAAATGTTTAGCGCCACCTTCCCACTCCATTTTTCTCTTTATAAACACTATGTAATGCATTTCAAAGGTTACAAAGTTAACTTCTGCAACCGAGAGTATTTTTCAAGCCCACTTGCTCAATAGCTCAGCCGCTGTCTAACATTCTAGTAGCCAATTGTCCTGTTTGCAAGCACATCTTCCAGGTTCACTTATCAGATGCATGTCTCCACTCTGGTAACTCCTTTTACCATTTTGTCATTTAGAGTCCGTAGTTTCATTTGACAAAATGCCTCCTGAGGGAAAAGAAATTGTAGAAGTTTTAAATCCTCTAATTCCACCATAGATTGATCTACATCATGCTCCATTAATTGACAAGGATTGCAAAATCATTGAGACTTCTTCTCAATTTGATTTATTTGAAATTCATTTTTGGTGGGAAGAGTAGCTAATTGACCAGAGTGATGAAATTGGGCTCTGGGAATCCCTATTATCTCACTATATTTTTCCACAAATACACAGAGCTCCAAAGTTCATGCAAAAATGCCATGAACCCCGCCATTATCTCACCTACTGGAGAAATCCTTTATCCTATTAACGTTGATTAAATTGAGAAAATGTTGCAGGCCCCTGCCACTACACCAACTCATCCTTTTTCTCATGAAAACCTGATAGAAGCTTATGACAAATTGGACTTTACCAAGAGATCCCAGACCCTGGAACTATTTTTAGCAATTGGTAGTCCTTTACCAAAGAGAAATCCTCCTTATGTATCATCTATGTTTCCTAATAGAACCAGGCATATTACTACTATCCTGTCCTATTTGCTTGGTTATCACTCTGATCAGTCTGTCAATGAAGCCATCCTTGGTTTCTTATCCAGTTTTCTTTTGATTCTAAGCCTACTATTATTTATGATTTTGGTCATTTCATAGCTGAAACCATACATGATAAGTTTGTAAAATTTAACACTGAAGAAGTATTCATGTATGCTTCAGTAGTTATGTATCTGTTTATATATTTTCAGGGGGACAAATTCCCATTTTCTTTGCAGAAACTTGATGAAGAAGGATCGCCACAATCAGTGATTTTATGGACTTCAATAGGGATGAAGGAGAAATAAGAATTGACATATAAGAAGTTCATAGAACTGTTTATTCATCCAGTGCTTAGCCTTATGAGCAACACTCCATTACCAAGGATCAGTGAAGAGATTGTCAAAGAACTTCAGTTCATAGATCAAGATGAAACAGGAGATTGGTATTACTACCAAAACTACACAGAAATCAGGGTTTTTGGTTGTGAGCTTCCCCCCTAGAAACTACCAAAGTACCTCTCTATTAGAATCTTTGCACTGGAGTAATTGAGGCAAAGATTGAATGCAGATGAAGTACATTTTATAGCTGCCAAAAAGAAATTGCAATTTAAGCTCAAAGCTCAAGTTGGTCCCTTCATTTGTAATACCAGGGCAGTAGGGGAGGAAGCTAATAAGTTGCTAAAAGAAATGAAATTTGCTCTCAGTTTTTCTTGGTCATATGACCCATTGGGAGTCACCTCCAAACTCAGGGTGGAAAATAAGTTCACACCATATCATCATATAGCTAGGCCTGAGATAGAAGAGTTTAAGAATCAGTTGGAATGGACAGAGAGTACCCTCCAGGAGGCTGAGGAGCAGGTAGTCTCTACATCAAATATGCAAACTCCAATTGCACAAGAAAAGACAACCAAGAGACGGAGGGAAGAACAATCTTCACCTGTAATAGAGGCAACAAGCCAAGGCTTCAAGGTTTTTCATAGGAAAAAGAAACAAAGAGTCTCTATGAATGTTGATTCACAGTCTGGTGAATAGTCTATACAATCTCCAACTCAGTCTACCACTTCTCATGAATAGCAGATAGTCCAAGTTGTTGGAGGCATTCTAGAGAATAAAGAGGAATACATCTTCCATGTCTTTAGTGAAATCAAAAGAAAGAATGAGGAATTGAAGTTGGATACTTACACCCAGTTCTAGAAGCATTCTTCCAGCTCTCAAGCAAGGTTTCTTTCAATTTTTGACTCTGAGAAGGGGAAGATGCAAATGGATTTCTTGCAAGCCCATGTTCCCCAGCCCAAGACTCCAACACAATATCAGAAACACACTTCTTTTGAGTTAAATGTTTCGGATGTGCATCCAATTGATAAAATTGAGATGCACAAACAAACCGGACAAATGATTGCTTCAACCTTGACAAACACTACTATGAGTTTGTCAAAGTTGCAGGTTGCATTGGCGAACATTCAGTCATAATTAAAGTTAGAGAAGGTCTCCTTGTTAGCAAAGGATACCAATTTTCAATCCCTAGAAAATTTATTGCTAAGGATGGGATATGATCCATTAAACATAAATTCTGTAGAGGAGATCAGTAAGAAAAAGAACACTAAAGTTGTAGCACTAAAGAAATAGCTGAAACTACCAGCATCTGAGGATCCAATGGCCAAAGAAATTGAGGAGACATAGACTCAAAAGTCAAACATGATGAAGCTCATCATAGAACAAAATTTGCAAATAAAACAAATGGAGGAGCAGATGGAGAAATTGGTTAAGGAGAAGGAGGAAGCTATCAAGAACATTCAAACTTCAATAGATGTAGTTTCTCTTGCAGCAGTTCCCATCACTAGAGTTTCTACTACAACCACTGCACCAACAACAGGTACAGCAGAAGGAGCTGAACAACTTACTGAAGCTATTCAAAACGTATCTATCCAGACAGTAGAAATCAATAAATTAAAGGATGAACTCAAAGAATTATGTCTTTTGAAGTCTATATCAGATAGTACACACACAACTGAAACAAACAGACTTAAAGGCCAAGTGGAAGTGTTGAAGAAAGAACTCACAGATTCATTCATAGGAAACAAGTTGGGTTTAACAAAAGAAATATTGTGGGAAGAAATCATAGAGGCAATCAAGGAGATTTGGCCCTCCATTAAGATGATATTCAACCAAAAATATCTCTTGGAGAAAGCTCAAGAAGCAGTGGAATCAATAACTAGGCAGCTAGAGGATATGCCAAAGACTGCCTCTGATATAATCAAATTTCTGAATTCCAATGATGACTATGAGCTTGAGGAGTTAAGGATAAGTGACAGAACTGCAACAATATTAGAAGTAAAGAAGATTATCACTAAGAGTAATCTCAACCTTTAGCTACAAGAAAACTGCTCAATGTCAACAACATGGTTCAGAGATTCTTCAACAAAATTGAACCTTTGATCAGCAAAGGTTTACCTTCTATGATAGTTATTAATGATAAATTGATGCCAATTGAGGATTATGTCAAGAAGTTAACAGATGTGGGCACCCATGCAGCTTCAATATCCAATATCAAAGGATTAGAAACACCAGCTCTCATAGTAAAAACACTCAGGGATTCTTTCGTCATCCTGGATGAAATCAAGAATATATTTTTGGTAAAGCCCACTTTTACTAAATACATGGAGATGGATGAAATCTACAGGAGGGTATCAAAGATTTCTATCCCAGATAAGAAACGTTGGGAACAATTAACAAATTTACCTGATTAAGGATTATTGAACAACATTCAACTTTTGAGGGAACAATCAGCCAGCTTCAACCACTTTCAATTTTTTCAGTGATAGTCATCTAACAGCACAGCACCAAAGTAGTGCCAGATCATTAGACAATTTTATTTTTGATTGTGTAAATAATATATTTTTGTAAAAACAATTTAGGATATTTTTCGTCCTATTGTTTTATAAATAACTCTCTTCATGAGTTAATAAGGGTCGCACCCTTGAAGAAGCATTTCTAGATGCCTGATGTAATTAATCTTTTTGGATCATTAATACGAAGCAAAGGATTCTGAATTCTATTTTGCACAGTTTGTGTTTCTTGTAAGTGTTTCCAATGTCATTCATTATGTTTTCTTCATATACTCGTGTCTTGCAAAGATAGCTAGGTAGGAGTAATTGTATTTCAATCTATTCCTATAATCTTTCTGAAGTGATAATCTATAAAGAGAATGAATTAATGGATTGTTTATTTAATTAATTCCCTCAAAATTAATAAATCATCAACATCTTTTATAAGCTCATGTGTATTTTCTTAAACCTGTAAACATAGATTAAAGGTTTTCATACTTATGATTATCTAGCTTTCAATTTGAAAACCATGGCAATCATATTACTTTTATGTTTCTGCTCATCACCATAAAATCTATTTCACTATGTAAATATTTATAGCAACCCTTTGCTGAGATATTGATATTATTCAAGAGGTTAGGCACATCAGTTCTATATCTGTTTCATCCATTGGTCTCCCAAATTAAAACAAGACCCCCAAAAAAATTATCTTAGATGCTCTGGCATAATAGCTAACCATTATTATCTCAGATGTACAACATAATCAAATACACATCTTCCTAGGTTACAATTAAAAATAAGAACGAAGGAGATGGCCTACCTCGTTCTGATGCCATTTCGATCTCCTTCGTCGAGGACCCTGAAACAATTGTATCACGGGCTTGTTCTTGCTTCTCTCAATGTTTATGCACCTGTACAAGTTATCAAGACACAACAAGGCATGCCAAAACAAATAGAAAATTCAATAGCAACCTACTTAAATGATCAAGGAATGTCAAGCTAAATGATACATGAACATATGCATTTTGGGAAGATGAACCAGAAGTTGTGTATTATTAGAAAATAAAGGGAAGCTTACAACCAAAGCCTTGATGTTGATAGGTTCTCCTTGAGTGGTGATCCAAGTCCAAGCCAAGAACTCTCCAAGCACTCCTTCTCCAAGTCAAATGAATAGCCTTTAGGCACAATCTTAGCATAAGGGTGAAAATAGACATAGACCAACCATTTGGGGATGGGAGAGGATGAATTTATAGGCTGGGAAAGGGAGTTAGGACCTCTCCAAAGGTAGGATTGGGCCCTCATCTCAAGGAGGTAGCTCATAGGGATAAGAATAAGAGGCCAAGTTGGGAGGATTTGATCTCATCTATGCCAAACAACCTCTAGCTCGTCTCTTTGGAAGCTTCTAGATCACAAAGATTCTCATCGTCTTTGGGATCATTGTGGGCATGCAAAGGAACATAGCGATGCCATCATTGGTCAAGTATAGTGAAACATGCGACCATCGTTGTTTTAAGCCGTATAAGAGTGATGATTCTCAATTTAGGATTTTAGAGCTATTTCTTCAGGGAAATCTCAAGGCATTCTCCAATCAATGTCTTAGAAGGGATCTGAGTTAGATACATGAATGAGTACACAACATAATGGTCATGTTTCGGGCACTTCGGGGTATGTCACAAGGAAGTGCAGGAGGTGTGACAAAATATTGTGTAACACTCCCCACTAGAAGACAACCTTCATGTTGGTCAAAGCATGTAGTGGCGTTGTTATGGAAGAGAAATTGGTAATGAACTTCCTCCAGTACTGCGTTGCTCTGAGAAAACTCCTTACTTCTGTGATCGATTTGGGTATTGGCCAATTCACAATGACCGAAACTTTAGATGAGTCAATCTTCAGCTCACCTCCTCCAACTATGTGGCCCAAATACACTTAGGAAGTATTCCCAAATTCACATTTAGACATCTTAAGAAATAATTGTTCTTTTTTTAAGACCTCCAACACTTTCCTCACATGCTTGACATGTTCTTATCATGATTTATTTAATATAAAATATAATCTAAATAGACAATTACAAACTCATCAAGAAAGGATCTTAAAACATCATTCATAACTCTCATGAATGTAGTTGGAGCTTTGCAAAGACCAAAAGGCATAACTAACCACTCAAACAATCCCTATTTGGTTTTGAAAGAAGTCTTCCAAATATCATACTAAACTATTCTAACTTGATGATATCCACTTCTCAAGTCTAATTTAGTGAAATATTTTTCATTCTTCAACTGGTCTAGCAAATCATCTATTTTGGGCAGTGGGTATTGATTCTTTATGGTAATTTTATTCAAAACTCGATAATTTACACACATGTGCCAGGTTCCATTTTTCTTGGGTACCAAAACAATTGGTGAATCACATGGTGAAGTAGAGGGATGAATTACACCTTTATCTAACAATTCATAGACTTGTTTCTTAATTTCTAAACTTTCCATAATTGACATTTGATACATACCGATATTTGGGAGTGGACAGTCTTGCTGTAGCTGAATTTCGTGTTGAATTCACCTTTTTGGTGGCAATCCCTTTGATTCTTGAAACACATCTCCATATTGATTGACAACATCAACCAATTCCTCTATCAACTTCACATCACAGCCTGCAAAGGATTCATGCTCCGTGTCATTCTTCTGCTTAATCATAAGGAGCACGAGATTCTTGCTGGAATTGACCAGTCGCTTCATTTACCCTGTGATTGCTAAAGACAGATTAAGATTTCTACGATGGGCTATCACAATATACTCAACTCCATCTTTGAACAAATGATATTTTTTCTCAAATCTATGGAAAATGACTTTCCAGTCATACAGATATGGGCTTCCCAACACAATTCCAGAAATATCCAGCGACACTACATCTAATTTGACTTCATCAATGAAATTGGCAGTAATAGCAAACCTGAAAACACATTTCCTTGTGACCTAAATATTTGCATCCTTGGTTATCCAACCCAATAGATATCGTTTATGATGAGGCATGGTTTCCAAATTCAAATTCTTGACCAAGTCTATAGAAATTAAATTTCCTGGGATCCAATGTCAAACAACATATCAATCTGGGTGTGTTTGGAAATAACTATGATATGGAACAACTCAATTTTTTTTCCCTCATTTGAAGCATTGTTGGAGTTATTTGTTTCACTGGTAATTGCCACGGCTTCCACTTTGCTTGTTTTTGCCATGGATTTTCCTTTAGTGACTATGGTTGCAATCTTTGTTTCATCACCTGAGTCAAAACCCAAGTCTTGTTGTACAACAATGTTTGTCTTATGTTTCCCTTTATTGTTAAATTTCTTCAGTCTTAATTTAGGATGAAGCTTCCAGTAATGTGCTTCATCATGGCCCTCTTTGGAACAATTGTTGCACACGGTTTCTCCCCTTCTTTATTAAAAGAAGCATTTTTCTTTTGCTTTCCTTTAGATTTCTTTCATTTTTCACCACTCTGGAATGGATTCTTCTTACCTTCTTCTTGTACATTTTCCCCTCTTGCTTCAAGGTGTGTAGCTTGAACACATACCTCATCAAGATTCGTGGGATTAAACATAAGAATGGTGTGTTGAAGATACCTATGCAAACCTCCTATGTATTTCAGAAAAGTATCTTGTGACTGCAAGTCTACTCCTAGCATAAGAGCTCTTCTCCTAAACTCTTGAGTATACTCTTGCACATTTTTACCTTTTAACTGTCTAAAATGTTTTCAATTCATGATAGAATTTTGCATATGAGCTAAAGGGTGAAATTGTCTTTTTATAGCAGCAATGAAATTAGACCAAGTAATAGATATCTTACCATGTTTTTTGATCTCGTATTGAGTCCTTGCTTTCCACCAAATGAGTGTTGCACCCTCCATTCCCAATGAAGCCAACTGAATTTTGATATCACCCTCTTGAAGGTTCTGAATTCTACAATACACCTCTAACTGATGAATCTAGTTATCTAGCTTTTCTGCATTAACTTCACCATTATACATGGGAAACTCGAATTTAACATCAAGTTTTACAAAAGGCGATTTATGAGTTCCTTTTGAAGAATGATGATGAGTATGTGTAAGGGTTGTACTAGTGGAAGAGTGTGAAGATGCTTTTGAAGAAGAAGATGAAGAACTGGAGAGGGTGGAGGTTTGTCTCCATTCCCATTACCTCCTCCTGAAGAGCCTTCTCCTTTGGGAGGTTTGAAACTTTCTCCTTGCAACCTGATATTCCTCTCTTCATAGAGGACCTTCACCATCTCTGTCATATCAAACAAAGCCTTTCTAAAGGTCTTCTTATCTTCTGTCATATTTGTAGGTTCTCCTTCATGAGACATGATCTATGGAGTCTCAGCTACAACTTGAGGATGTATTGGTGTAGAAGACTTTGGAAACCTTTCTCTTCTTCCACTTGAGCCAACTACAGGGCTTTCAACTAGCTTTCCTTCACCACTTTTGAGTTTTAACCTTGTTAGCATGACACAAAACTAGCAAACAATGCTCCTTCTTTGCACATGCAAATCTAGTAAGAAAAAATCAGTGCTCTGATACCAACTTGATCTGAAATGGAGCAGATTAGTAATGTTGTGCTAATTCCCCATTCAGAATAAAACCCAAGATGCTTATCATTTTCTTATCAAGTGCTTAAGGATTCACTATTTTTTCTTAATTAACTGATTCCCATGAGAGTTTCTTATGTAAATGTTATAAACAATTTAACATAAAACATATGTTGAACATCAGCAAAATAACATAAAAGAACATCAAAATACAACACACAACACAGAGATTTGATGAGGAGTTCACTCCTCCTAGGCTACGTCTCCTTGGTCCAACTTCTAATGCTTGGGCCTCTCTGTTATGCTCAAAATACAACAAAATTGTGTTTACAATGCTCAAATGCCTTTGAAACTTGTCTCAATGGGTTCATAATACTAAAAAATGGCTATCTAGCCTCTTTTTGCATCCAATTTGGTGAAAAACTGAAGAAGTTATGACTTTTGTTAGTCTTTCCACAATTTCCTCCTCCAAATCTAACTTAATGCGAGTTCAATTCATTATTTGGAGTTAAGTTTCGCAGTTCTGCTGAAATCAGCAGTCCCGCCATCTTCCTCGCCTATCTTGCGGTTAAGATCAAGTGCTCACATACAAATTGGTCGGTCCGGTGGAAAAGGAAATGGTTCCGTAGCTCTGTCACAAATCACAATCGACTTTACTGGGGGTGATTCTTGTATTTGGGATTTAACGCATTGCGATATGCTATCTGGCAAATCCGACAAGTTATGAACTACAACTCTGAAATGATATCGCGTTCGCAAATTGTATTGGCGGAGTCCCTTGATAACATATATATCAACGGGGTACTGATGCGATATGTGATTGCGATTATTGCAAATTGCAACCCGACTCTGTGATTGCGATATATCAAATCGCATCCTGACTAATTCAGGGTCAATTTCCTTAACTCCTCTAATATGCGATATGCGATATCACAAATCGCAAATCAACACTGCTGGGGGCCGATTCTTAAGCCGTGACCACTGTTTTTTTCCATGATATGCAATATGTGGGACCCATTGGAAACCCACCACTTGGCGCTTCCCCATTCATTGGGACCTTTTCCATGTCATCTAATCATGCCACATGTCCAAGTCAAACCTTAACTTTGAATTGCTCTGACTTCTACATACGATCTCAAATTTGAATTTCGTTTGCACCGTTGGATTCAAAATGAAGAGCTCTTTGATCTGAAGCTAAGTTTAACAAAATTCTAACACTTTGATTTTTTAGCATAAACTTGAGCACCTGATCATAAAATTAGGAATGAACCTTCCAACAACCAAGTAATTTTCTATATCCATTAGGGGAATTTTGAGGTATAAAATGGGTCTCCTAAGAAAAATGTACAACCAAAATAAACTTTATAAGAACCAATAATATTCAAGATGATATGTCAACCATGGGGGATGATTCACCATTTTTGGAGTAAAAAAGTAAAAAGATTAAAAAATAATAGAATAATAAAACTATTTTTTCAACTCGTATTTTCAACTTATATCCCTAAGGTCTTACTCATATTTCGAGCAAGAGTACTTGTTGGATGCAAAATTTAATTCAGCATTCAAGAACTACCGATGTTGCATACTTTTGATGGACCCTACTACACGAAAAATGAGAAATACATGAAAAACATGATTGCAATCATGTTTTTCATGTATTTCTCAATTTTCATGTAGTAGTGTCCATCAAACATATGAAACTTGGGTACTCCTTGGATGAGGAATCAAATTCCACATCCAACGATTTTTTCCACTCGAAATTTGAGTAAACCGATATGGAGATAAGTGAAAATACAAGTTGAAAAAATAGGTTTTTCTTTTTTCTCTCTAAAATTTGATGATGTAATCTAATCTTATTTTATTATTTTCACTATTATTTTATAATTTCCTTAGGAGGCCCATTTTAGACCTCAAAATTCTCCTAATGAACAAACCAAGGAGATATAATAGAGATGGAAAAGAGGTGTTCATCTGGAATTTGATCATCTACCATCTCTTCTTTTCCTATAGGAAAGGTTAGTCTTGACAAAAAATATGCAACCTCATTCTCTTTCATTGTCTTTCCATCAATATTTAGATCAAATTGCTGCAATAATAACAACCATCTAATGATTGTAGCATTTAAATCAAGTTTATTCACTAAATATTTTATGGTTGCATGATTGGTATGATCGAAGAAGGGATATCCAATGATATAGTGGCTAAACTTATTCAAAGAGTGCACCACAACGACAAAGCTCTTTTTCAATGGTTGTATAGTTGAGTTCAACTTTAGAAAGGTTCTTAGTAATTAAGTATACAACATAGGGATTCCTCCACTTGTCCAAATGCTGCTCCTACAGATTTATCTGATGCATCTGTGTGGATGTGGAAAGGAAATGACCAATTAGGGCCTCTAAGGATTGGTGCAGTGGTCAACGTTTATTTCATTTTTTCAAATGCCTCTTGGCACTTGCCTGTCCAACAAAATTCTGAATCTTTAGCCAACAATCCAAATAGGGGCAAGGTCAACTTACTGAAGTCCTTGATGAATCTTCTGTAATATCTAAACATTCCAAGGAATCTTTTGAAATCCATTTGTTTTTTAGGGGTAGGGACCCTTTTAATGATGAAAACTTTGTTTGGATCAACCTCGATCTCGTCCTTAGATATGAAATGGCCTAGGATAGTCCTTGCATTCATCAGAAACTCACATTTATCAGGACTTAATGAAAGATTCATCTCAATACATTTATGTAAGACTTTGCATAGATTAGAAAGGGCTTCTGGAAAATCACTCCCATATGGCGTGAAATCATCCATGTATATCTCAATAGTGTCATGCACAAGGTCAAAAAACATACTCAGAGCCTCCCTCTAAAAAGTAGCAGGGGCATTACACAAACTGAATGGAAGGACCCTACTCAAAACCTCCCTCTAAAAAGTAGCAGGCGCATTACACAAACTGAATGGAAGGACCCTACTCAAAACCTCGCTCTAAAAAGTAGCAGGCGCATTACACAAACTGAATGGAAGGACCCTATAGGCAATGGTTCCCCATGGACATGTGAATGTGGTCTTATCTTGGTCCTCAGGGCGGATATGAATATGGTTGTACCCACTAAATCTATTTAGGAAGGAAAATAATTTCTTCCATACAAGGCCATATAGGATTTGATCAATGAAAGGAAAAGGAAAATGGTCCTTCTTTGTAGCCTTGTTGACTTCCCTATAGTCAACATAAATCATCCACTTCCCATTTTTATTGGGACTATAATAAGAGGGGACACCCACTCACTATCTGAAATGGGACAAATGAACCCTACATCAAGCAGATTTTGCAATTCCTCTACAATATACTTAAGGAAAGGATTCATCCTCCTTTGGGGTTGGTGCACAGGTTTTCATCCCTCCTTGATGTAGATATGATGAGTACAGACTGAGGGATGTACCCCTTTCATTTCCTTATATTCCCAAGCAAAGGCATCAAGGTGGTGCCTCAACACAATGCATAATCACTCTTCTTGCTCGGATGAGATGAGGGGTTGGATTTTAGAGTTCTGGATGGGCTGATCTCCACAACCTTGGCATGATCTAGATCATAATAAAAAAGCACAAATCCATCTGTGGATTATTCTTAGGTTTCTCTAAGGATTCTTCCACCATTTCATCAATTGGCATGGAATTAGGAGGTTGATTATGTAAGAATTGGTCAATAAGTTGTCTTCATCTAGCTACCTACTTCCTACAATAGTAGCTAATGTGTAAAATGGGTAGAAGTATTATTGATAAAGCTATTATTCTTCGTCGTCCTCTATCCACAATGGTAATTCATGCTCAATAGAGGGTTGAGCAGGGGAATATAATATGAACTTCTTTGGGAGATGCCTAATCTTAATGGTCATGTTCCTAGCCCTGCAACTAATGTAAGCATCAACAATGGCCAACCAAGGTCTCCCTAGGATGAGATGGTAACCATTATATTTGGTTTTGGGTTGGAGGATAAGGAATTTTTTGGGATACTCCTAGGAGTCAATAGAGACCATCACATCCTCATTAACTCATTCAGGAGATACTATGGATCTATCTACAAGCTACAACACTATAGTGGTATTCCTTAAAGATCCTTGAAGGTTGAGATTTAACATGGTTTCCTTGATCATAACATTGATTGTAGCCCCAAGGTCAATCAAGGTGTTAGGGACCACAATGTTATTAATGTGCACATCCACTATAGGGCTACCATGATCCAAATAATTTGGGAGATCACATTCCCAACCATTAGATTAGATAGTTTCCCAACAACATTGATAGTGGGGGAATCTCTTTTTATCCTCCTATGCCTCTTGAAACACTCTTCCATGATAAGCTTGTTGTAAATGGGGACATATTTGATGGCCTAGAGAAGGGGTATTTTAACACAGAAATTATTCAATTCTCCCAGAAGTTCGACCTCTTATGGGGTGTGTTGTTTAGGTTGGGCCAACATTTCAGGATAGGGAGGTACATTGGCTTGAGGGGTACTATATTTATTCACTTATTCAAGATCTTCAGGTGGAGAATGTGGGTGAGCATCTGGAAGTACCTACCCAAACCAAAGGTTCATATACTAGATTTCCACAACATAAGAAAGATACGAGGTTTCCCCACTGTAGATCTAATGTGCCTACTTATTGTTTGGGTTTAGATTGGGTGGAGTAGGAATTTAAGGTTGCTTAGGTTTGTTTTTGTGAGGTAGTTGTGGTTGATGTTGAGGAGGAGGAATCAAAGTAGGAGGTTGGTATTCCTAAGGCCTCCATCCTTGTCAAGGGTTGCCCCATTGAGGAGGTTGAGGTTTATATGGATGGAATGGTGGGTTAACACGATGAGGAGGGTATTGAGGGGTATAGGAGCAACGAGAGGACATAGGACATGATGGATGAGTTGGAGGGTACTAAGGCTAAAAATGTGCACTCTAATTTGGATTGTAAGGAGGATATTGTGTACCTTGCATGCCATGTTGATATAGCTGAGTTCCTTATGGCCTCCTTTGGATGATGAAGCATAGATGCTCCTATCCATTCTATACCCCTTTGTATTCAAACTTTAGACCTAGAAGAGAGGGACATTTTTCTATTGCATGGTTCTTCTCATAGACATAGTAAACCTCTATGGTGCTCATTGGGCTCAGTTCTAGCATGCATCTTAGTGCATCTAGGGAAAAAGATGGCTAATGCCCTTTATTCTTCCTTTTAATTTGCATAGTATCCATTTTCAAGGCAAAAGTATGCAACATTTCAGTCTTAAATTCTTACAACATACTCCCTATATCATGTTTGATGGTCGATGAGGAGGGAGATGAGTTGACTAGACCTTGATTGGACCTTCATCTTTTCCTATTAGCCCTAGAATGATTCTTGGATACTATCTTGATGTCATCATAGGTCAGCTGGTAAATATCTCCTCCAAACAACATGTTGAGGGTCTCCATTAAATCCTCCCTAATCCCTTAGAGAAGTACAAGATTGAGTGATTCAAGGTGAAGGGTACAGTTAACACTCCTATAGTAGAGTTAGAACCTTTCCTTATAGTATTCTAAGGGCTCATCTGGCCCTAAGGTCATCCTAAAGATTTATTTTTTTGTATCCTTAGACATATAGTATTAATTCCTATACTTTTCATTAAAGGCTTACTACATTTGTGCCCAGGTAGTGATGTTGCTTCTAGGTAGGATCATAAACCATCAAAAGGCTACATCCTTGAGGGTGGAGGGAAACAACTTCAACTTCTTCTCATAAGAGGTATAGTCATAAGTTCTCCAAACTATAATAAACTCAAATATGAATGTGTCAAGGTCCTCATAGGCTAGGCCATGGAAATATGGAAGAGAAATGGGACTGATATTCTTCATTCTGGCCTCCCCATTGGTCTCTCAAATAGGAAAGAACTCAGTCTACCTATTTTCAACCATGCTTTTGCTAGGTGAGATAAGATCTTCCTCCCCTATGGGTTTTTCAAAAATTTTAGGTTGCTCATCTAAAGGATTTTTAAACCACTATGGTCAGAGCGGGAAGTTCATAGTCACCAAAGAAGAGTGATGTTTGACTACTTGAAGGGATGGGGCGGGGTTGGTAGAAATTTCCCTTAATTATCTCTACTCCTACGAGGCATGAAATAACTTTTTTTTTTGTGTTTTCCTCTTTTTTTTAAAATTTTGAAATGAAACAATGTCGATGCAAAACAAAAGATGAAAAATAAATGAAACTTCTGAGTAGAAACAACACCTACTTAAACACCTCCCCGACAACGGCATCAAAGAGTGATGAGCCTCAGCGTCACAACAAGAATATTGAGACTTCAATGGCTACCAACTTTAATTATCAACCCAATGTTCCTACAAACTTAGGAGGTGACAATGCTATAGGCACAACAGGTCAAATTCTACTCGTGCCATCTTCCATCAATGGCCCCAATTAAGGCACACAAAGACCACTTTTTCAGCTAGCTCAAGGAAGAAAATTGCATGAAAATAGAGAGTTATATTCTAATTGTAGGAACATAAACATTATTATACTTGCAGAATTGAAAATGTTATTCATCCAAATGTAAAGGGTAACCCTAGTTGCAGGAATCTAAAGACTGTGCTATTTGTAGAAATAGAAATAATAGCCTACTTGCAGAATGTATACTATGTTGCTTGCAAGAATGCGAATCATTAGTATAATTGCAGAATGTGAAAAGTCACTTTGAAAAGGAAATTAACCTATGCAATAAAAATTATCTTAATTGAAACCCTAAGAGAGCATAAATTCAAGAAAACAGGCCTAATCTAATTTGCATTGATAAATAACCTCTTAATCATTATTTTGAAAGAAGCTTAGCTTTAGTGACAGATTCCATGTGCATGCCATAAGAAAATGATCATTACTATTCAAAAACGTAGTTAGAGTGATGAAAAGTAAGGTCTAGAGTGATATTTGGTCCTCCTCAATCAAGGATTCAGAGCCTAAGGGACAAAATCAAGCATTTGGTGTAAGTTTGGTCAAGTTTACACAATGCTACATGATTACTACACAATGCTACATGGTTGCCTTGTTTTGCTACAAGATTGGATCTATGAGCATCCTGAGGGTGGAAAATTTATTTAGAAGGTGGGAAAGAGTTGATGAAGGTATATGAAGGATGTATTCAGATTTTTCCAAGCCTAGGACCTCTTAGAGGCCCATCTTGCACAAAATAAAATGCACATGGTATCCTTCAATGACCGAGAAATATGGTTTTGGTGGCAGAGTTTTGAGGGAAATGTGAGATGAAAAGGAAGAGGCTAATGATGTGAACAAGAATGTAGGATGAGTGTGAAAACCTTGAAATCCACTTGTAATACCTACACGCAAAAAAAAAAAAATCCCTTTTTTCTCTTGAAAAGAAGTCCAAACTAATAATCAAATTGCAGCAAAATGAACTAAAAAAGAAAGAATGAGTTGAATTTTTTGAAACCAAATAACAAAAAAGGATGAGTTGATTTTTTTGGAACCAAATAACACAAAAAGATGAGTTGAATTTTATTTCATCAAAAGTCAATCTATCTTGTAGCATGCATATGACCTACATCCATGAAATCTTAAAGAAGAATGTCATTTAACTCCTAAATATGAAAAAACAAAGTATGTAAAAGAGAAATAAGCTAATGTCTAGCAATCTGCATAGGAAAATAACTACATATTTTTGGCTTGCTACTGCATATTATTCAATCACATTTCCCACAAGAGAGGTGATAACCAGACCAACAACAACAATTTTTGTGAGCAATCTTCCACTAAGAAAGAAAGAGATGTTGCTGCTAAAAGTAATGCATAGATAAGATACAAAAAGAGAATCTAGAACCTATGGGTTAGGCCCTAACCCAAGGGGACTCAAGCCTTTGAAACAAACTCAAATGTGAGACAATAGTAAACATTTCAACTACATCATGCAAATGAAATGACAATGATAGTCTCAAGATCTTAGCTCTAAGTAGCTCTTACCTCGCTAAAAAATTCAAATCATATTGAGCCCTTAGGATTGTTTATTTATACAAAGATGACTGAGGGGAAGACCCCTTGGAAAGAGGATTGGTTCACTCCAAAATCTAAAAAAAAGTGGATCTATCTCCCTTAGATCCTCATAATTTCTTGAGTGCATTGGTTACGAGTATACTTCAAGTTGTAGATGAGTAATTTTAGGGATCAAGTCGAGTTGAAGGAGAGTAAATGTAGGGGAAAAGCTTCCTACTTATTCTCTAGCTTCCTCCAACATGCATATACATAGTAAATGCACTAAAAAATGCTATGTTTCCTACACATTAACCACATTAGGCCACAAATTATGCCAAACATCCTTTAATCTTCTTATTAAGCACATTATAGCAAAAAAATGTTAATTAATGTGAGAAAAGAGGAAATTATAGGCTGGAGGATAGTAAAATGGGCCTTATAATATACCTATTAATGGGTCCCATCAAAAGCCTCATTGGTGATTCAACCAAATGGTACATTGACCAACTTTCTGCGACACACTCTACTTTAAATTCATTGGATATAGAGTTTTTGAACTACTATCAATTAATTATTCACCATGACTTAAGGATTGAAATTATTTCGATTCTTTTTCAGATTATAGCATTCCACATTTTGGACCACATCCACGAATGGAAGAGATCGTAATCTCTATAAAATAAAACTTAATGATTCATTTCTTCTTGATTGGTTTTTAAATTCCCTCCTTCCACCCATCTGAAAGACGCCGTGTCGACTATGTTGGCTACTGATGTTGAGGCCATCAATAATGCACAACAATATGACTTGATTTACCCTTAGCCAGGATTTTTACACATTATTCACCCTGATGCACCTTTACATTGTACCCTTGAATCAACCATACCTAGAACATATCATGTAGTTGATGGATTTATTAGCTCAATTTCCAACCCCGCAACTCCTGCCATTCCATAGGGAAAAACTACCATAACACACTAATCTTGTGCCCCACATTAAGAAATTGCTATTGATTCTACCTCAAATGTTTCACATACTCATGGAGATATGTGCACCAGTTAGACTTTCCCTACCATGTCTAATCCGTATTAACCTTTTTCATGACCTCCTCAAGCTCTCGTACAACCCCATAGAGGGGTTAATTTTGTTTAGCCAAGTCCCTGACCTTAGACTTGGTCCTTTGAGCAACTAAACTTTATGAATCCCTCTCAACCTAGATGATGTAATCACAATTGCAACTGAGGAGGAAATCAAAATCCACCCCAAGAAGGATGGTCTCAATGTTGATCCAATGCAAAAAACTATCAACCCACTAAAGACCCTGCTCCTCCCACAAATAAAAATCATTGGGGAAAGGACGAGGATAGGCCCACAATCAAGACACGAGACCAATTTTCGTAGCATAATTTGTGGGCCCATGGAATATTGTACCCACCATTTCCCTTGCTTAACTGAATTTCGACATAACTAAGACAAGAAGCAACATCAAGTTGCTCCTCCTCCCAGTCAATCCCAACGCTCAACTATTGTCCTACATAATCCATTTCCATTTCAACGTGTGGTCTAGTAAAAATATTCACCATCCATATCTCAATCTATGGATCCATCTTATCAAAACATTTTCATGCAATCCAATCAAGTTTAATTAGAATACACACCATCTTGCCCCCTTGACAAAGAGGGTCCAGTCCCTAAAATTAATGTCCCGCTGCAAATCCCACACTCGGACCCCTAACCGTAAATTCCTAGAATTACCGTATGACAAACTATGCATAACCCTCATGCTAGGGTTACTCAACAATTTAACATCATTCACGACTTGGCACAGTTACCTGCAACCATGTCTAGTCTTAAGGTTATTTTATCTTACCCCACTCAATGCATAGCATTGTTGAACACTATGGGTGTGATTGAACCCAATGATTCACACTTAATGGCATTTGATCTAGATAATTTTGAATCACATCTTCCATCTGTAGTTTGTTTTTAGTTTCTGGTTACCATCCATAACATTATCATCCATTGTTGGATCATAGATGAAGGTGCATCTACATGCATCATGTAAATGCATGTTTGGAAGAAGTTAGGTTATCCTAAATTCAACTTTTCTAATGTTCCATTATGAACATATGATGGAATGCCATCTAAACCACATGGGGTGTACTAGAATGTGCCACTCAAACTTGTGTGGAATAAATTCCTAGTAGACATCAAGGTAATTGATGCTCATTTAGATATGATATCTTACTAGGACTATGTTTCATGTATGTAATGAAAGTGATCACTTCTTTTGTATTTCATGTCATAATGTTTCCCATTTATGGACATGTTTTCACTATTGACTAGCTCACTTACTATGAGGCTCGTTCCTTCATCAACGTGACAATACTCTTTGCATAGTTGGGCAGTGCTTGAATCCTTTGCTTATATACGATGTTGGACCTAGACTTTTTAAAGTGTCTGCTTTACTTGGAATCTATCTGAATTCTATTCCCTTTATATTGTTAGGCCCTCAATATTTTATGTGTGTGATCTTGGCATCTAATCATCTTGAAAACATCGAAGAGACTTCCCCCATTTTAGAACCCCTTTCAACGATTCTCACTTCTATTGAAATTCCTTCCTTGCACACCATAGATTTACTTTCATACCATGAAGAAACTCCCTCAGTCCTAGAACCTTATATGATGATTCCAACTTACACAAATGGTCCTTCATGCACCAATGAGGCTCCCTCTACTCCAAATCCTTCTCCAACCATTCTACCCCCCATAGCAAGTCCTTCTTATGGCACTAGTGATCCTCCTTTTCTTCAAGTTCCTTTTCTATGTCCCATACCAAGTAGAGAAAAACTCCCTATGATGGCTACTCTTACACTCCTTGGTATCACTCTTGGAAGTCTAGTTTGGTACGTGTCACCATCGGATAACCCTCCAAAACCATATGTGAATATGGTTCTTATCTATACCAAACCACCACCATCAACTCCACAACCTTTGAGCCCTTCCCTCCCTGAACCTCCTTCCCCGACTCCTATGATGACTAGATAAAGGAATCGAGGGAAGGCTCCCTAAAATCATGAACCACTTCCAAATAATGGCAGTGCACAAATATCACCACAACCATTTGTTAATATTTCTTGTTCATGTCCCATTTGTGGTGTTGATGAACAAAACAAAAATATCTTCCTGAGATACCATAGTACAAAATACTCTCAGCTTACCTCCCATTCCATCTACTCCTAAGCCAAAAATTTATGGGTTGGATATAACCATCCATGTTCCATCTATGGTGTGTATGGTCACTACAGTCATTGTTATTTCAATTTACCAAGGTATCATGACACTTTCCTCATTCTCACTCTACGAACAACATCCCTTCTGTAAGGTTACAATAATTTACATACAAAAACCCTATTAACCATATTTTTTATATCTCTTTTAGATCATAATAAGATTAGGTTAAGCAAAGTGAAGGCCCATCCTCCTCTAATGCCCCTCCTTTGACTACTTAACTTCTTCCATCCAACGCTACCCAAATCCTCAACATCACTTGGCTCCCCTCCCATACTATGGGCACCATAGTCACGTCTTCCAGTAGTGGACCGTCCCAATAGTAGAAGACACAAAAGCAACCAACCATAGGGCTTCTTTGAATATAGGCACCCTCTACTCCTTTATGTAATCCCCTGCCTTGTTTTCGATGCCATTAGGACATGAATACACAAAAACAATGCCCTTTGCAACACGCGACATCCATCATTCCCTACTCATCTTATTCGTAGGTCCTATAAGGATGGCATCCTTTTTCATGACCCCCATGTGGTCGTGCACCTATACTCTGTAATCAGGGAAATCATTGCAACCCACCTTCACAACCTATAAGAGCTCGTAGGAAAACTTTCCCTATCTACAATCTCGTACACCATCCAACTTTTATGTGTGAACCTCCAAATAAACTGATTTGAGAATTTCAAGATTATAACCCTTTTATACATAGAAGAATGTAAAACCTTTACTTCGTTGATGATGAGCCTAATGAAGATGAAGTTTCCCCCATGATGATATTTTTTATGTCTCTTCTGATGAGTCAAAAGAGATATACTACTTCGAGCAACTTACTCTCTCGGTTGAGGATGAATCTCCCCTCATTCACCGAACCATGCTGGGGGAAACTAAGTACTTCATCTTCATCCTTACTAAATGAAACTCAAGCACCTTCTAGAATTGATTATGGAAAGGCTCCCACAGAACAATTTTATCCATTATATTTGAGTGATGGTGACGATCACTCTATCTTTTTGTTATCAGTAATAGATTTTCCTTCACTATTATCAGAGGATGTCATCATACTAAAATCCCCTAAACTTAAAAATCTACTTGTATAAACAAAAAGAGTTTAAGTTCAAGGCTTACCTGGAAGAAACACGATTTGAATTCACTGTCCTAGCTCCCACAATAGCTCATAATGCTCATAAAATCACTGAAGTCAAACAATAAAAATGAATAGTAAAAAAGAAGTCAAACCCCTATCTATAGTCATTTGACCCAAATTTTGATTGACCTGTTTGATCAAATCATAGATCCAAATCCAACATGGTCGGTGTCACTGGATTCCTTGCAACAATATCTTCACCATAATATCCTTTGTTCCACATTTCAAAGACTTTTATCATGCAGCTATTTTTAGCATGCACCCATACAAGTGCACACTTTTTTGCATAACACTCTCGCATCTACCTTTTTAAATTTTATTATGATAGATCACTCTCATTTGTGGGACTCTCAGTTACTTGTATATCGATTTTTATGTAAGAACCCATGCGACCTCTCACACCATTAATGGGACTTCAATAGTCTCATAAGGTATGATGAATCAAAGTGGCATATAGACCCTTTGTGTCCCTCTTTATATGCATTGCATTGTTTCCTTTTACCCTTTTGGAACCAAACACACATATTTACCCTATTCACTACGATTTCTCCTCTGCCACATTGTCTGATCATAGGGAATGGATATGCAATTATCTACCCATCATGACTGTTCGAGTAGAACCCTTCAATTATTTGGAAACCATGCCAACAATCTATGTAGGCTTGGGAGTTTCTATAGTATTTCTTCATTCCTTGCAACTAAATTTTCTCTCTAAGCTATTCCTTTTCTTACCTACCTTGGACTCCCATTCACTTGGTTTCATTGGGATTTGAATATAAAATTTCAAATGAATTTATGCCCCCCCACGACTATGAGCCCTTCATTTTTCATTTTTTGATTCATTCATCTTTCCCTCATAAGACACCCCCAGGGGCCCATTATGTCCCTTGTTTTGATCATTAACGCACACACGGTTGCACCAACGACACTCGTCTTCTGGTTGTATTACTTAAAACATAAAAAATAACACCCTCTTCACCTTGTGATACTTTGAGTTCTTGATACCACAATTCTACAATGGAAATAGTCTCGTGTCTCCTTTTTTCAAAGCATCTATGATGAGTCATCTAAGTAGGTTTGACTATAGTTTCTTGTTAATATTGGTCGCCATTGTTTAACTTTTATTTTCCTCGCCTCTTGAGTACCCCTTATCGCTTCACTACTTGTGTCATCTGTCACAAGTTCGACTATCAATTGTCATTAATACTGGTCTCCCTTTGTCTAAATATAATTTCCTTGACACACTGACACCCCCATGACACCCTTTTTACCATTTCGTCATGTTGGTTTCCTTGTTTTCACCTGGAGCACCATTCATTTTGTTAATCACCTAAATGATTCTTGTCACTTATGTTAGTGTTAGCTGTCATTATATATGCTTCCTTCAAAGGAAGTCATCCCAATCGAAAAAATGACCTAATCCACAACGTTTCAAAGTCCTTTTGTTAGCACAAGTCTCGGTTACTTTGTTACTTTCAGCACATCCCTCGTGAGATGTTCACTTCCATCAACACCAAAATTTATATCTGGAAGTTTCGATATTTCAAAGATCATTTATGCCCTGGTTATCCATTCCCTTATCATGGTTTTCCTTGGGTTGGAATAGGAGAGACATCAGTGCTCCTAGATCCTTCAGGTTTGCCTCATGTTCGACTTCAACTCAATCTGTTTACATGGAAATAGGTCACATTGTTATTGGTATGTTTTCTATGGCTCCTTGCACCTTTAATGTGTAGGTAACCTTGGTTCAGCCTGGGAAAGACATCAATGCTCCTTGATATGATATGCTCCACCCATGCTTGACTCCAATTACACTTATTTGCATGGCCATGAGTTGCATTGACCCCATGAAGGCTTGAAGAACTTTGTATACCCACTACATTCATATCCCCCGTCAATGGGGATACCCCCTTTTGGTTATTAAGCCTGATCACTACCAATCTGACTCTTTCATTGCTCACTCGGATAATCATTTACAACATCATCAATTTCAAAAGATTTAGAGATCCATTATTGTCTATGGTCCTCCATGACCATCATTATAATTTGTAATTTACTTTGACATTTATCACAAACATGGTACATGCCCATCTCATTTGTATCAAGAAATATATATATATATATATAATAGTGTTCACTCATATGTACTAGTTTGCATAGGTGATCACTCACTTAATCCCTTGGGTCTGCTTTACATCTCTCTCTCTCTCTCTCACACATCAGTAACCTTAGTGGTTCATAGTTCAATAGTACAAAAAATTTCGATGCACGTTGGGTGTACGTTTCCATGCTCCCCCCTTCACACATCAAGGGGCAATTGTTATCCCAAAATTTCATACAAACAATAACAACATAGTAGAATGTCAAAAACAGGTCCAAATATTAGTGAAAGTAGTCCTAGGTGAAATGACATCCTGAAATATGAAAATAGATAGGAAGAAATCAAAATTTCATTCACCACATAGCTTTCTGACTAATCACATGGGACTATGTGTATGTTCTTTAGTAAACTTGCATGACCACATGTATGCTGGTGGAAAAGCCACATGTCAATTGTTTCCATGTTCTTAACTCTCCAGCTAGCATATTTGATGGTGTTGTTGTTTTTTGGAGACAACCTCTAGTTGTAAGAGTTTAGTGCACAAGGCATCTATAAAATTGATTAATGTAAACTTATAATAGTTGGCTAGAGCAATATCACGTGAGATGCAATGAATATTTTATTCAAAAACCTATCAACTGCTTCCAGAAAGGACAACATCTTGAGGTTTGCAAAGTTGCTAATTTAAAGTGATAAGGAAGTGTTGAAAAATGTGCAACAAGAAATGTTAAATTAGAATGTGCTAAAAATAGACCTGCTAAAAATAGCATGTCTAAAAATAGCAGTTTGGCTAGTGAGGTCATTGACCACATTGGGTGAGAGGTGAAACTGCTAAAAATAGAAATTTCTAAAAATAGCATTTCTGGGTCCCTTCCTATTTATAGCAGTCCCTTGTCTATCTATAGGAAGTAAAATTAATTTTGGTCTTAACAGCAGTTTGAAATATTAATTAATTAATTCAGTTGAGTTAACTAATTACGGAAATTCGAATTTGAAGTCTTTGTGAGCATGCACATGAGTTTCCTCCACTAATTGAAGGAATAAGCATGAGTTATATAATGAGAGAATCAGTTGACTTAGTTCTAACTAGTCAAGTCCACTTTGATTATTTTAACAAGTTGTTAAAATAATAAAATATAGTTTGTTAATGCTTGCATGCATGTGACAACTATTATTTTAGATAACTGAGGATTCACTCATGGATAACTATTGCATGTCAGTTCTGTTAGAGACCTAATTGAGATTAGATGTGGAACAATATACTATCATATGCTTAACTATTTCTAGTAAGTAGTTTCTGCATGGTTGAGGAACTAGTGTTCTCAAGGAATATGTAGTTGGACCATTGGTTGTTTTTGGTATGTTGGTATTGATAGCACATGCTTTTGTTATTATTTCCTAAGCAAACTACGTAAGGACCATAGGGAAAGCCTATATAAACAGGGCTTGGGTGGTTCATGAGACATATCTTCATATCTTCATAGTTCATTGAGAACTGAATAGATTGAGAGCTAATTCTTTTTGTATTGTGAAGAGGATTTCCACTTGATTGATAATACATGGTTGGGGTTTTATGCTGATGCTTTCTCCTGGATATATCTTGTGTTATGTGTGATTATTTCTCTTGATCAGTTATGCATGTTTCTATTTGATGTTGCTCATGAATTTGATTATGCTTCCGCTTAATGTTTTGTAGAAGTAGAACAAGTATTATGCTTTAGAACATTGCATATATCGGTTTGTTCTACAGGTGAAATTTCTACATGGTATCAGAGCTATCTGATTTGTAGAAAAATTCTACATGGTATCAGAGCACAAGTGATTAAGCAAGAACAATATACTAGCAAGAGAAATACAAAGTTTATTATTCAGGATATAGATCTCAAGTTCTTATCACATCCATTTCATCAATGGCATTCTATGGTTTGAGGCTTCAGTATGCCTTTGATGGCAACTCAAACTATATAGCTTGGAAGGATCGCATGGAGGCAGTTTTGGAAGATAATGGCCTTAAGGATTTCATTGATCAAGAAATTCTTAAGCCTATTGACAAGATTAAGCAGGTGGAATGGAGGAAGTGTGTGGCTAGAGCTAGGAGAATTCTCTTGGAGGGAGTGCGAGATCACATTGTCTCGAGCCTCCAAGGGAAAGAGATTCTGCATGCAATGTGGAAAACATTAAAAGATTTATATCAGAATAGCAGTGATCAGAGGAAGCTAGCACTGAAGGACAAACTTTGAAAGATCAAGTGTGAAAGGGATGACATGATATCTATGTATCTGACCATGCTCATCACATGCAGGGATGAGCTTGCAAGTGTAGGGGTCATGACATCGGATGAGGATATGGTGAGTCTATCACTCCTTGGCCTTCCTAAGAGCTGGCATAGCTACCACGACTCATTGAATGGAAGGGAGAAACTGCCAGATTGGGAACGACTATGGTCGGATTTGATGCAGGAGGAGATCAGACAGAGCACCAGAGGCAGTTCTTCATCAATGCATGATGAGGAGAACTGTGCCTTAGCGAGTAAGATGAAGAAGGGGAAGGAGAAGGTTTCTATTTTCGAATCCAGTTCTTCCAATGATGGGAAGAAGGTTGACAAATTGAAAGTGCGATGCTTTCGTTGTCATGAGGTGGGTCATTATGCTGCAAATTGTCCACGGAGGAAATCCAAGAATGGATCCGGGGATGGATCTAAAGGTGAGGTACTTGCTTCACAGTTTGAGTTGGATTTCACACTCTTCACATGCATGGTTTCATCCATGTTGGGAAGCGGTTGGTTTCTTGACAGTGGAGCTTCTTTCCACATGACCGACGATAAGAGTTTGTTCAGTACTTTGGAGGAGAAAGATCTCTAGCTACTCATAGCGATGGGTAAGGATGAGAAGTATAGTGTCTCAGGTGTAGGCACGGTTATTTTTTAGAGGGAGCATGGATCTCACCTTACCTTGACCGATGTCAAGTATGTACCAGGACTAAAGAGAAACTTGGTGTCAATTGCGATGTTGGAAGACAGAGGCTATGATGTAGTCTTCAGTAAGGGAAAGGTTTTCCTTAGTCACATCATCACTGGACAGGTGAAGCAAATCGGTTCATGGGTCAAGAACTGTTGGGTCCCTATAATACTAGTGATTACCCCATTACTATTGTAGTTATACCCCTTATTAATATTGGTGTGCCCCTATTGTCCCCATATTGTTATTACTGTGCCCCATAGAATCCCTTTATTATTATTTTCGTGGCTTTATATTATTATTGTTAGGTCGGCTGGGTTATATTGTGACTTCTTAGACTCCTATATATAGAGAGGAGATTTTGTCATTTGAATCATCCAAGAATTGTTCATTTATGTAATGTAAAGGAGGTTGCCTCCTCAAAGAGGCTGAATTCTAAGGCGTTGATCTATCTTTTCCATCTTTCTTGAAGCTGGTTTCATAACATCAAATGGAAGGAAAAAATGAACGACCCAACCCAAGAAGTTCAATTATGAAAAGGAGGATATCCCAACCTGACACGAAGTAGAAAGTGTCATGTTCAAGAGTGAGTTGCTGACACAACTGATTGAATTTCCAAATTTCCCCCCACCATTTCCGGCAGGTACCCCAAATATTTTTTAATTGCAAGCTTGAAGGGGATAACATATGCTTGCACTGTAAGTTCATATTTTAGATGAATCTGACCTAGTAATTTTAATCAAACCTAGGAAGGAGAAGCTCATGTTCATCACGACGACGAATTCGATGTCGTTTAATATTTTAACAAGTCCGACAAAGGTGTAAATCAGTATCCTTTTCATGTTTAGAGAGTTTGAAAAAGACACGGAAAATAAAACTCCACATGGTACCTTTTCATACACTTGTGTCTCTTGAGCCCGAAAAGGTAGAAAATGATACTCAAGAGAACCACTTGATCGTTTCAGTCAAGGAGTACCTTTTTCGTAAATAGTGCATTCCAACCTAAAAAAGGGGTAAATATATACTAGGTAGACAAAGTTTCGCAGCCTTTAATGAGTTCAAAACGATAAGATCTCAGTAATGTTTTCATGTTTCAAGGGTTGGAAAAGAGCTTGAAAGTGGACCCCCACATTTTATTCTCTTTTAAGAGTCAGAAGGGAAAAATACTTGGTGATCTTTTCATCTTTTACGAGTTAGAAAAGAGCTTAAAGGTGACTTGGCCTGGAGGAATGAGTGGTATAAAGGGTAGCAACTAGTTTCGGCAATGGTGGAACTGCTCAAAACATGTAATGGTCAAGAGGCTGGCTAATAAAACCATTCATCATTGCGGTCCCTCAGGAAAGGAAAAACAACCAAGTGAAAGCATATGGTTAGCCAAAGAGATGGTGGCGATGGAATGAAACAACCAAGGCTCATCTAGTAGAAATTAGCTCATAAAAATAGCAATCACGAGATGTAAATTGGGTATGGGTTCATTTTTACACAAGCTTGAACCATGGGGAACTCTGCTTGGATTTAGTTTCATGTTTACATAAGATTAAAATGAAAAACTATGCTTGAGATAAGTTTGCATGCCCCCAAAATAATGACTCAATCGAGGTACATGCCCGTAAGCTTCATTTCAGTAAACTAGGTAGATGGAATGAAGTTTCACTTTTGAGATCTTGGAAAGAATCTACTGGGATTTTACGAGATCTTAATCAAATAATCAATTTGGAAAAGGGAGTTGCTTCATTTTTTAATGAGGTTGAGATAGTAAAAGAACTATCCTTGAAATCAGATTCATTTTTTAACGAGGTTGATACAAAAAAGAACTATCCTTGCGGCCCTTGTTTCATTTTGTTAACGAGGTTGATACAGGAAAAAACTATCCTTGGACATCTATCCATGAACAATACAAGAACGTGGATCCCAAGAGGTCTTTTCTAGATGGAAGAACCACGCTCTGGGAGGAATACATGTCATTTGGTACCAAAGACAGATCGGGTTCCAAAGCCCCCAACACATAATGTACAATACCATCTGTATGATCATCAGAAGATGCGGAGATGGAATGAGTAGCCACATAATTGACCTGTGGCAGGGAAGGTACTACTTGTAAACAAGAGTTGATAGGGGACGATGGTTGCATAGGAGGCACCTGGTGACCAATGAACGACAATTGATCAATAGTCACAATTCTCCCTTCGTGTGGAAAACAAACCACATGGAAAAGTGAAGAAACAAGAGCTCTCATGACATAAACATAGTCACATCTAAGGAGAAGATTGAAATCTAAGGGACCTTAGATTACCATCACATCTATATAGATGGTATTTCCTCCCAAAGTAATAGGGAATTTTTGAAGGATTCCTAAGGGCTAACTGGTTCCTCCATTGAAAGCCAATGGATTTTGAGTGACAGGCACAAGCTATGGGGAACCCGAAGCTTGCCAAGTAGTAGAAGACATGATGCTGACAGATGCACATTCATCTAATATAGTGCCATGTACTACCATATTATAGGCTTGTACTATGATCTGGAAAGGTACATAAGATGGAAGGCGGAAAGAATTCAAGTGACTCCAATAGAAATAAATGACATAGCTAGCTGGGGGGGGTATCATATGATTGTCCCCATGCTTTGCAGGAAAAGGAGAGGGCCACTCCTAAACCACCAGGATGGGAGGGTCACTCTTCAATTCATGAGAATATGAGGAGACGCGAAGAACATGAGAAATATGATCACTACTCTCTTCTGGAACACAGTGAGTAACTCGTGGCGGAACCAAGTCGACACTCTTTTCAACCAATGGTTAGTTAGGAACAGACACAAGAGAGTCTCTCTCAGGAAGAACAAGATGGGCATGAGATGAATCTAAGTCAATCTCTTTACCAACCAGGAGAGGGTCAGAAGAAAGCCTCTAATAACCAATAGGAAGTTGGGGTTGAGGAGATGTAAGGTTTTCCAAATCTTTGCAAGCTTTATCCATAAGAGGACAGAGGTGAAGAATATGTTCTCTTTCACATAACCTATAGGGAAATCCAATCTTTAACTTCTTACCATCATTAGCTGAAGCTGTAACATCGACATGATCTCCAGAGGTTGACGAGGATGGTCGATTCAGGTTTTGAGACCATACCTCTAAGACTCCGAGAATGCTAGGATAGTTTCGATGGAGATAGTCACCCTTACACAGCCTATAAGGGAATTTTACCTTCCATGAAGGATTAGAAGGTTTATCAATGGGGGGTGCATTTGGAGTAATAGTTGCACGGTTGGCTTATTGCTTATTTGACTTCTTCTTCATTTTCTTCTTCTTATTCTTAGCCTCCTAGTTACTGGATTTCAAACTTTCACCAAGTGAAGTAGAAGAGGAGGGTGAAGAAATGGGGGAAGAAGGCAAGGGGTCAACCTTAGAATCATTGTGATGTGATTCAAATGAAGGAGATGGCAGGGTAGGAGTTGTGACACTTGGGACCACCGAGGTAAAAAATAACTAGTTATGTCAACCAATGGTTAACCTAGGGAGGGACAATGTTGCCATATAAGGAGAACTAGCATTTCCAAATGAAGGAAAAGGACCAGGATTCCCATTCGAGGGGAACCCTTGACTGGTAGACTCTAGGAATGTTGCCATTGGAAATGAACCTAAAGAATCACTAAGGAAGATAACTTTAACTAAAAATATTTCGTGGGTAGTTAATTTTAAGATACTGAAACAAAAATTTGCCTTTTCATATTTTAAGAGTCAAGAAAAGGATGAAAGGTGACTCTAGTCGCTTTCAGAATTAATGAGCTCGAAAGGACAAGTGCTCGATGACTTTTTAAAATTTAAAGAGTTAGTAAAGATAAAAAATGACTACTTAGGGTACTCTAGGCATAAGGATTACTAGGTAACCAAGAATGGTAGAATACCTCCCGACGAACTAAGAAGTACGGGCAGGAAATCTCCCCGAATGTTATGTTTGGTGTATCACGTTTGCAAGGCAACAGACTTGGCTTCCTATGGATAAAGGATTACAACCTAGTGGGGTCCCCCTTTATATACTCGATGGTACAGGGAGCACAAATCCATACTAGCGTTGTCTAGTGCCAAAGAGAACAACAACTGCTAGGTTTAAGGATGCCAAAACACGTCTCTAGCCTAGACCACTAAATGTGAGCATTAAGTTTCAATGATTCCTTAGGTTAATTCAATAAATTTTAACAGTTGATATTGAATTAGGTCTCAATTTCAAGGCCCTACCGCTGTCATCTGACACAATTCCCTCATGCAGCTATATGAGAAAGAGATATTTGTTCGATGAAAATTAGCACTAATTGAGAGATAGGGAACAAAAAATGAATGCAACTATCAAAGAATGAAATATTTCACTATTATATGTCCTAAATGCACTTAATCTTCCCTTAACAACAAAATAAGTCTATTTCATTTCCATGCCTATGATGATGAAATTCTAACTTCTCAATAACGCTACTAATGCAATATTTTCGCTTAAGTAAACTAGAATGATGTTCTTCTTTTCATAAAATTCAAAATGAATCTTTCACATAAAGCACTTTAATGAAAATTTCATAGTTGCAAGCAAACAAGCATCGATCAAATCCAAACAATGACAAATGAAACTAAAAGCAAGTTTTTCCTAGAATCGAACAAACCAAACACATAAATTCTTCAATCGAAAACCAAGCAATGTAATCTATGCTCGGAATGAGAAAAGAAACACTCGAAATAAGGAACAAATGAGACTCTTTCACTCATTCGATTGAAAATGAAGCAATGAAGATGTTGTGACTGAAAGATGGATTAAATGAAGCAGCAAATCAAAAAGTTGACATAATGAGTAAATAAACAAATGAACGGTGATTGACCTAGATTCCCTAGGGTCATAGAAACCATCCAAAAAACTCAAAAAATCAAGCAATGAAACTTCAAGCTAATCAACCAATCAAAACCAACAAACAAAGCATCCTAGTCACTTTTGGGAGGAAGAAGAGAGTCTGAGGGTGAAGACACACTGGCATTGGAATAGGAGAAATTTTGATTTTTTCTTAACTCGGAGACCGACACTATTGCCTAACTAAAAACTGGCGCTGATATGCACAACTGACATGGCTGACCAGTACTACAACTAGCTTTGATGACTTGATCAGTGCGACTGCCTAACTGACAACTAGTACTGATTGAGGGATTCAAAGAAAAAATAAAAAAGAACTTCACACACGGCCAGAATTAACACATCAGAGGGTCGACTAAACCAAGCAAACACACAAACCAAGCTAAATGAAACTTTCTAGTCAGAGAGAACACAACCTAAACAAGCTACAAGGAAGAAATCAAGAGAGAATGACACACTGGTCAAGACCTGGGGTGAAACCTAATATTCACCTATAGGCTTCGATGAGACTACCTAACTGACAACAAGCGCAAGAAGGGGGTCGACGTGACTGTTTATGAGTACATTGCACTGACTGGCGTGACTGTCAGCGAAATAAGTGCAGCGACCGAGGATGAAAGGAAAAAATAAAAAATTTAAAAGGTTGAGACCAAACTTGATATTGTAAATTTTAGACCCAGAGAAGTAAACAAGGCAAAGCAGACAAAATTAAAGGGAAATGGTGAAACTAGGAAAGTTCACACAAAACAATGAAATTTCAAGCAAGCAAACAAAAGGATTGGTCCTCAGCGGAGTCACTAAATTGTGGTGAAGTAAAATTCTAAGTGTAGACACAAACAATTCCTCTAGCCCGAGAGCGGGTCTAGCCACAAACAAGACATTCTATGGAATATTTCCTTAGGTTTGAATCAATTAAGAGGGCCTACCTCTTAATCTGCTTATCCTGTTTGGTGATGACCTTGCTTGCTCACTCCATCTATCTCCTGTTTCCTTCTTTGAGCACCTGAAACAAGTAAACAACAATAAACAACAACCGTGATAATATATAAATTGTATTCAACCTACTTAACAGGTTAAGAAACATTAAGCCATAAACATGTGAGATGACATATTATGTAGGAAATCAATCGACAGTTGCATATATATTAAATCAAGATGAGATGACAACCATTGTCTTGATGTTGCTATTCTCCTTCGACAAATCCAGGTTCCCACACACTTCTGTTAACATTCCATGATGGCCTCAACAATGATAGTTTTAAGGCTCTTCCCTTTAGTCTACACACTACACCAAATTCACACTTCTCCCTCACACACAACTAGAGAGCTACAACTATGGATAACATGTTGATCACTCCACAATCAAAACTTCAACCAAAGCCTACTTAGAACTAGCACACCAACACTAGCTTGTGCTTGGGAAAAAAGGAGGTTTATATAGAATGGATGGAAGGAATATGGTTCTTCTTCTCATGGGAGAAGGTCTTATCTCTTGAGATAGTTCCATCTTAATAGGGGAAAGGAGCCCAAACTGATCTCCTCAACTCCATCTAGCCTAGCCATTTACCAAACTTTCATTACAAAGCTTCTAGAGCTGGAAGCTTCGGCTCATTTAAAAACTTTCCAAAAGAGGATCAACGTGAATGGAACAAGGGTCAGTCACTACAGTTAGCGCTGAGGACAGTTAGAATCCCTACATATCGGCATAAGGAGGACACAAATCATTAGCACTGGTCTTGTAAATTGGGAAACATAGAAGATTTTGGGAAAATTATGCAAAGGGGAATTGTTCTGCTCATGAAGAGGGACACAATGGGAGTTTCTCCATGATGGGAAATAATGAAGGGTTCACTCTAGAGGTCCTCCAGGATCAACGAATGGGGAGTACATGGACAGTGAAAAAACACTGTCTAACACGCACAAATTAAGAAAATTTTCCAGAAAAATATCCAACTATATTGGGATGTCAAAGCTAGCCATCTCTTGCACCAAGGCAAGTGGCTCACCAAGGACCAAGTTCAGTAGAATTTTCCCCATCTCATGGAGGCACTCAATGCAATAGGGATCATTACTTCCTAAGTAGGGAGGACTGATCTAGGTGATGTTGGTGGCCACCCACCTATTCCACCTAGATCCCCACCATTGTCTCTTTCAGTTTTTCAGTTTCCTTAATTGTAGAAAAGTTTACTATTTTTGGAATTTTTTCAGGTCCTGGACTTCCGAAGTCATTTTGAGGCCCTAAACGACGTTCTTTTGGAAACTAGGGAAAACCTCAATCTTTACCTCATATGTTTTACTTGAAAGTTTTAGTCCTTAGTTAAGTCTTTCTAACAAGGAATTGTGCGCGTCAAACAATGATCATATGCCAAAGCTATGACCTTGGAAATTTGATGTACCAATTTACCCAAACAGGGCCTATAGTTTTGGATCTTCATCTCCTAGGGTTAGGTTTTTGTATCTTTAGAGTTTTCCATTATTTCTAAATAATAAATAGGCCTTCAAGCCTCATTGTAACATAGTTCAAAGGCATGTAGCCACCATGTCTTTCCTCAAAGATAAACTACCATCGCCTGAGCTAGTTTTATTCCTTTCAGTTTGTAAGCATGTTTCAATATTTGAAATTAATGAAATGAAGTGTTATTTCTATTGCATCTCTGTATTTATGGTTATATCTATAATTTGTTTTGTTCCTGTTTAAGTTCATATCAATGGTATCAGAGCAGTCTGCTCTTTCTCTCTTTTTATTTGCATGTCCCCAAAGAGGTCTGGATATAAGGAGATAGGTATCAAATTGGTTGAACCTTTGCAAGACCAGCCTTGCAAACCCTGATGGCCTCCCATGGCAAAAGAGAAGAAAGACGAGGGGATAGGATATCCTTTCAAAATCTTGCTCAAAGAAGCCCTCGAGCAACAAAGGAATGCAATGATGGGCAACTTTTCTCAGATCCTTCAATGGCTACCCAAAGGTGATGCATCTCCTTCCAACAACTACTGTAGAAGTGCCACACCCTTTAACGTACAAGTTAAATTTGACATCCCCATATTTGAAGGTTAGATAGATGCGGACACTATAGATAAATGGTTAAATATGATAGAAGGATATTTTTTTGTTCATAATTTTTATAGCCACGAGAATATTACTTTTTCACATCTCAAAGTTGCCTCACACGTCAAGGACTGGTGGGAAACCTACTGTGAGAAGAAGGACAAAAGTACACCCTCACTATTTTTAGTTGTACCCACTTGGAATTTGTTTCAGGACACGATCAAGGAGCAGTACTACCTTCTCGAGATCTATGAAGATAATTACATAAAGTGTACCATGTTGCGATAGGGAAGGGACTAAGATGTGCCAAAGTTAACCGATGTTTTTCATACCCTTCACATGATGTTGGGTATCAAGGATTATGAGTGATGATTGGTACTTAAGTAACATAGCTACCTCCTTAGGAACACATAGGAGGTGACAAAGTTCCTTTTGCATCTTCTCGCTTGGAATGATATATCGATACACTATCAAGATTGAGCAGAAGTTTAAACAGAAGAAGCGAGACTTTGGATCTACGAATCTGAAGCAAGGGAAAGGTGCCCCAAAAAATCATAGTAAAGAACAAAGCCAAGGTGGTGCAACAGAGGATAACCCACCGAAGCCCCAAGTAAATAAAAACACCATGAAGACAAAGAAGGACATAGGAAATTGTGTGAGTTCCATAAGAGTTCCACTCACAACACGAGTGGGTGTCAAGCTAAGTAGTCACTGCTGGTCAAGCTAAAGGATTTTGAATTAGATGCATGTTCCAACTTGAAGTCAAAACCTAACAAGGGGAATGATAAAGGAAAGAAGATCACTGATGCAGATCCCAGTGCAACCATGGCCACCACCAAGATGCATAATAATGATCCTGAAGATCCAGAGAAGGGGGAACGCCTCTTCCACTCACATCTGTGGGTGAAGAATTATCTGCTACAGTTCATTATTGACAACAAGAGTGAAAAGAACCTCATTTCAGCAAAATTCATGAAGCGGTTGGGCCTAATGACTACAACACATCCGAAGGCATACACCATCATGTCATTTCACCAAGGATGAGATCTCCACATCAACCAACAATGTCGCGTTCCCTACAACATCAAGCCCTTCATGGATGAGCTACAGTGTGATATTTCACCTATTGAATTTTGTGATGTATTATTAGGAAAACCATACTTATGGAAGTGACATGTTGTATACGAGTCTAGACCCTGCTCTGTGATTATTACTTTGGGAAATAAGTTGTACAAGATATTGGAGGTAGCCCCACCTATTGCCATCTCTTTGATCACTACAAAGAAATGTAGTAAGATCATTTCATAGGCCAAGAAAATATTTTTCCTTATGATTCACCCTCAGCGAAAGAAGAAGATTGTGGCCATGATTTTTAGATAGGGCGCCTATACACAATAACAACATATGGACAAGGTCGTGGAGGAGTACAAGGACATTTTATCCTCACCTATGGGGGTGCCTCTACATTGTCAGGTTAAGCACTCCATCGATATGACCCTGGGTGCACCGCTACCTAATGGATGGATCTATTGATGCTTTATTATTTAGAATGATGAGCTCATGAGGAAGATGCAATAGTTGTTGTAGAAAGGGCAGATAAGGCCAAGCTCCTCATCTTGTGTGAGCCCGATTGTATCAGTAGAGAAGAAAGATGAGATCTGGAGACTCTGTATTGACTATCGGGTGTTGAAAAACATCACTGTATGAAAAAGGTACCCAATCCCATGGATTGATGACCTTCTAGACTAGATTAAGGGGGAAAACTATTTTAGCAAGATTGATTTGAAGTCTGATTATTATCAGGTGCCTATTGGACCCTCTGATGTGTGGAAGAATGCCTTCAAATCCAAGGACAACCTTTTCAAATGGTTGTTCATGCCTTTTGGCATCACAAATTCCCTCGTAGCCTTCATGAGATTGATGAACGACATCTTGTGACCCTTCACCAATGTGGTTTATCTAGATGACATATTGATCTTCAGACAGAGTTGGGAAGAGCACCTCCACCATATTCGAAAGGTCCTCCAAACCCTGAGACAACACAATCTTTGTGCCAATTTGGAGGAGAAATGCACTTTTTGTAAGACCCAGGTTCAATTTCTTGGGTACATCATTGATGAGCAGGGTGTGCATGTGGACCCAGTGAAGATACAAGTCATTCAAGATTGGATAGCCCCAACCACTCTAATAGAGCTCTACATTTTTCTGGGTCTTGTGAATTTCTACCATAGGTTCGTGTTGGGATTTTCTCACATCACATGGCATTTAAGTAAAGTAACTAAGGGTGGAGCAAAAGGAAATTCCTTTTGCTTTGAAACCCAACAGAAGGTGTTTTCCGAGTTGAAGCATCACCTTTTCTCTGCACCGTTTCTCACATTACCAGACTTGCAACAACCATTTGAGATTGAGATATATGCCTCTGACTATGCTATTGGTGCGGTTCTTACTCAGCAGGGGCATCCAATGGCTTACCACAGTGAGACACTTTCAGACTCAGTCCAAAAGTATCCCACCTATGACAAAGAAATGTATTCCATTTTGCAAGCCTGGCATCAACGGAATCATTAAATTATGGGGAAGGAACGATCATCCACACAAACTGCTGGCCCTTATAGTTCATACAAACACAGGGGAAGTTGTAGAATGATTTCCATTAGAAATGGTCCACATAATCGCAACAATTTCATTTGAATATTGAGTATAAGAAGGGAAGCACCAATAATGTTGCAGATTGCATTAGCGGACCACCAGTCATGGCGATGATCACTGTGCTCAGCTCCTATGGGCTCGAAACTTCGAGGCGGATGCATCTTTACAAGAGCTATCTAGAATTCGACAACACATACTAGACACTCTTGGAAGGTAAGCGAGACCCAATTTTTCGTCTCCAGGATGCATTATTATGCCACCTGGGACACATCTGTATTCCTTCAAGAGAGTGTGCTAAGATGATTTGGGAGGCGCACTATAGTGGGGTCACTAAACATTTCAGAGTAGAAAAAAAAAATGTCAGTACTCTAGAAGTATTTTTATTGGCTGAAACTTCATTAGGATGTTGGGAAGTACATTTTATCCTACACTTCCTGCACCATTGCCAATCCAGATATCAAGAAGCATGGCCTGTATACTCTTGTTCCTACTCCTATTCGAACTTGGGAATCCATATCCATGGATTACATGAACGACCTTACTTCTACTAAGCACAAAAACGATTGTGTTTTTGTGATCGTCAACAGATTCTCTAAAATGGCCCTAATAGTTGCCTGCAAGAAGAGTATCATAATAGATACCACTAATAAGCTCTTCTTTGAGCGAGTGTGGTTACACTTTCAGATCCCATAGTCCATTGTCTCAGATCAGGGTATAAAATTCCTAAGTGCATTTTGGTCAAGTCTCTTGTTAACACTGGATACCAAACATACTAAGTCCATTACTCTCCACCCCCAAACTAATGGCCAAATAGAAGTCATCCACAAGATGATTGTACACATTTTGTGCATGTACAACTCAAAGCATCCACACAGATGGCATGAAAGCCTCCCTTATGTTCAACACAACTACAATAGATCTCTCGATATATCAACATGCCACATCCCTATTTAGGTAGGGCTAGGATTCTAGCCATTATGTCACATTGATGTTGCCATACCATTTATAGCCAGTCTGAAGTCGACATGGCTAAAAAATTCATAGAGAACATTCAAAACATGCATCATGTTGGGCATGGGATCCCCCAAAGTAGGTTTTGGGGCTTAAAGCCCAGATTTTGACCATGTTTGATATAAGAACTTTGTGATTTGTGGGTGTAGAGCACGAAATTATAATTGAGTCATAGGGTTGTCCACCCTTACTTTTGTAATGTAGTATCGGCTTGAGAGTTATACCCATGGTTCATGGACCATGGGGTTATCTAAATAAAGCGAAGCTCTAAGCGTAAAGGGAATCTAAGAAGTTAGCCGAAGATCTAATGAGGATGAATTGAGTCTTAGTTGAAGCGTCGAGTCATGTCTTTGGGTAGTAGAGTAGGAGAAGGCTCTGCAACTGAGTGCGCGAACCCCTGCAGCTGAGTGCACAGGGAAGGTTGAGTTTGTAACCAATTGAAGCATTAATAAAGAGAAGTTTACATTATTTATGTGTATCTTTTCCTATTTTATGTATTGAAGTATATTGGGTATGAATTGCAAGTTTACTGTTTATTTTCTACATGAACTTATATGAATGTGTTGAATAAGTGAATATAAGATAAAGTATCTATTTATGTGAAGATAACTAACTACCATAAGAATATAAGTAAGATCTATGGTATAACTTGGGGAAATAGTGTAGATCGTTGCTTTAGTAGTGCGAAAGCTCCTCATCCCTTGGTTAGGGTTGCGCGAAGGCGGGTATAACAGAGCACGAAGGCCTTGTAGGTCAAGAAAGTGGGCAAAGTGACCTACACAAGGGTATTCACAGTTGGACTAAATCAACCCCTCAGACATCTCAAGGGTGCGGAAGCTTGGTTCCAACATCCCCCCATACTGCTTCGGTTAAGACCTTAGTCTGTGCTTCGTGTTTAGTCAATTTAGTGTCTTAAATTGCTCTATAATAATTATCAATCCAGGTGTCTTAAACTGATGAAGTGTGGTGCACTATATGTGCTTAGTTAACCCTTTTTCTTACTTCGTTGTTTTATAGTTTTTTGTTGTTTTTGGGGGTTTTGTTTCTTATGCTTAATCTAAGAAAGAAAAGCTACGCTTCTAGATGAAATCTCTAAATGTTAATGGACAATTAAATCTAATGATTTCTAATGTTAGAACCTAATTTATAAAGAAAGGAGAAAATGAAACAAATCAAAAATTTAATCTAAGCCGATAAAATGTCTATGAATGAAAGAAAAAATGATAACAGCTAAATGAAATCCAAGAAAGAAAAAATAAAACTACTGCAATTAAAAAGTAAAAACTTGAAACTACTTTTAATGGTTGGCCAATAATCTCATCCATAGTCACAACATTTCACCAATTAACTTCTAAATCGGTGTTAAGCTAAAGGCTTTGGAAATATCATCATATGACATGAAAGGAATGACATCTAATTATCTAATTTCACACTAATGAAAAGAAAAGGAAAGCATCCCACCTATAATCACAATATTTCGCCAATTAACTTCTAAAATAGTGTTAAGCTAAAGGCTCCAAAATATCATCATATAGCATGAAAGAAATGACATCTAAACTATCTAATTGCACACTAATGAAAAGAAAAACCAATCATCTCACCTATAATCACAATATTTCGCCAATTAACTTCTAAAACGACGTTAAACTAAAGGCTTTGGGAATATCATCATATAGCATGAGAGACTAATCTAATAAGAAAATACAAGAAACATGTAAATAAAACTAATCTACAATCAATTGGTTGAAAACGCTTGCATGAATTAAATTTTGCATGAATGGAAACTCTAATCTATCAAACTTGAAAGAAATCAAATGACATACTTGAATTAAATCAAAGCAAAACTACAAAACAAAATCTACTCTACCTTACATTCTAATGTGCTCCATGACATCTACTTCACATCTCCTTCCATGTTGAGAACATCAAAACTTTATTCAAATTCTTCAAAATTAAAAAGTACAACAAATCTCTCCAAAGCTTTCCAAAGCCATCAAAGAAGAACTAAAAGCTCCAAGCTAAGGAGCTACCAAAAAGCTACAAGCTTAAGAACTAAAAAGCTAATGAATGAAGGAGAGAGATCTCCTATTTATACAAAAAGATGAGAAGCCATCTCAATAATAAGAGTCCATGAATCTCTCCCTCTACCTCTAGAGTCCTAATTAAAATAGGAACTGATAAGACACATGTCTTCTTAGAGTTTCAATACAATTAGGAGATGTGACACATATCCTCATGATCCCATGATTCTCTCCATTTAAATTCGAATTTGGCCTTAGAGTGCCACATAAAGGTCTTCTAGAAGCCTCCTTTTGACCTACACATGTCAAAAATCTCAACCCACTTGTTAGGTATAGGCATGTGCACATTATTTTCTAATTTTAACCACAAATTCACTTAAAAAGGCTAAGAATTAATAAAGTTTGGAAAAATATAAATGTGGTCCAATGATAATGAAAGTGGGATGAATGTAGTGACATAGTAATGAAATGGAGGTGATATAATGGACATAATAGTGAAAGTGTAATGGAAATGAATGACATTTTCAAGACCCAACACTCCGCGGGTTATTGTTGAAATGGCCTGTAGTACAAAGATTTGTTTGGATAAATAACTCTGAACTTGGGTCAGGCCCCCTCAAGCCAACAAATGGTTTCGTTACCGGGACCAGAATCTGCATAGAGATGTCTAGTGTCGTATCATTGGAATCCAACTAAGAAATAAATTGAAGGTTGGTTGGATAGGATAATTCACGAGTTCGCGGTGCAAGAGAACAGGAATCCACGAATAAAAAAAGAAGAGTGGTTATATTGCTACCTGTACACAGAGATCCACGAAATTTTCTTCGCATCTTTCCCTATTGAAATGTAGGAGTGGATCATGAAGCTAGAAGATAGCCAAGGAAGGTGGAAACTCGACAATCCATTGTGTGGACCCTAGAGTTGGTGTGCATATTGGAAGAATCGGAGGATAAGATCGCACACACTATTGATCATTGGATCGATTGGATTATAGGAGGATTCATTATTGAGTTCGTGGTAGATACATCAGTCAGCTATAGTGAGGTAGAAAAATGCTTTCTGAAATGATTGCAAGGTAAGCTTGTAAAGTCTTTGAATACTTGGATTAAAATGTTATTTTGTGAAAAGAGGGTTATGCAATTACCTTGATGCTCGGAGCTACGCAAAGTGGGAAAACCTATAGAAACGAAGGAAGTGAGGGACCAAAGAATATCCCTTTGATTTCACCTCTGCAAGGGGATGAGGAAGATCTCACGAAGGTCTCGTCGTGAAGTGTGATCAATTTGATAAGGTAGATGATTCCATGCATACCACCCCACCCACATCACCACTAGCTTCACTGCCTTCACCTCCATCTTCGCCTGTACCACCTCTGCCACCACCGCAAGTCAATATGGCAAGCACGATAAAGTTGCCTGTGTTCAAAGAAGTAGGAAATGAAGATCCAGATCAGTTTTGGTTCATGGTAAGAGCTATATGGGAAGCACAGGGAGTTACAGATGTTAATATAAAGAAAGAGACACTAGTCAGCACTCTGTAGGATCACCTGATGACTTGGTATATTAATCATTCTAATGACACTCCAAATGTGGGGATCACAGATATCCAAATTGCGCTGAATAGAGAATTTAGCAGGCTGCAGTCAGAGGTGAAATCGGTCATTGGATTCAAAGAGACCACAATGTTACCAGGCAAAACCCCTTGGGAGTTGGATCAAAGATTGAAGTGCACAATTCCCGAAGCTAGCATGAATTTGACGGATAGACAACACCGCGAATGGTTTGTAGCATTGCTGACGCTGCATTTGAGGAACGCACTGTCACATCAGAGGTTAAAAACTCAGGAAGAGGCCTTAGAGATTGCGATGAGGCTGCATGAAACCCCAATATAGGATTCTATCATGGGAGTTCAACAGATCCACGTGCAGTTGAAAAAATTATGCCTTGAGATGCAAAGTCCGAAACAGGACAAGACAACCCAACCAGAAGTGCGTGAAGAGGTATGGTGCATTAAATGTAAGGGTCAGGGTCATGACAAGGACCACTGCCCAGTGTTCGAAAATTAAATCGCGGGAGGAGGAACGATGCCATTAAGACTAGAGGCATAAGCAGGAACTATCGTGGCACCTACTTTGTGGTGTGCGATTTGTTAAATAGGAGGAAAGCATGCTACGAACAACTGCCATTTGTTACATAAGTACACACAAAATTCACAACAGTTGTTCTATAATTTTTGTAGATCGTTTGGACATGATGAGCGCAATTTTAGAAGATATGAGCTAATTATGGATATAAATCCCACCTACAAAGTTTAGGCTGAATCACAGCCCCTTGACCAAAACAAAGGAGTGGCGCGAACTAGATTTCAGGGGTGTGGGCAAGGCTGAGGTGGAGGAGGACCCAGAAGAGGTCGCAGACAACTGATATGTTACAATTGCGGAGGGCCAAGACATTATGCCTGTGATTGTACAAATCCAACACGTACCTCATGTCTGTATTATACCTTGTTTGATCATGAGACAGAGGATTGTCCTATGCTAATAGCTAGGATGCATGATAAGGGAGCGCTATAACCTCCCCCGACTCAAAACCTGCAGATGATGAGGTCTAAGGCCCACGAGGAAGACCCAAATGTGAACATTGTGCTCCAAAGTGGAATTACAATGGGAGATGATAAAGGAAAATAGCTCAAAGATAGTACTTGGGTTCACAAGGCTTCGATGAAAGAAGCAGAGTTTGATTTGGACCACGCTAAGGAAACCTTCATGGAAGCTAAGAAGAGATTTGCTGATGCCTCCAATTTAGGAAGCAGAGATAGATTGGAGCCAGAAATGGACCCATCTATGCTTAAGATGTTCCTAGAAACATGCATGAAGCTATTGCATGATAGTAAGGCTATAAAAGGATTGCAGGAACTCATTAACAGATGCGTTGGGACTGCAACAGGTGAACTGCGCGTAGTTCAGAAGATTGGAAAACATGGAACGAGGATGGGAAGAGAAATGAGGTTGACCACACAAACCGAAGAATATGAGATGGACCAAGTAACTCTGGACTTAGGATTGGATGCCAATGTTCTGCCAAAGCAAACATGGGAGTGCACGGGGAGGCCTATGCTACCATGGTCTCTTATCCAGCTACAAACGGAAAACTAGCAAAAGATAATACCTATGGGGAGATTGTAGGGAATCACCATGGATATTGAAGGAGAAAGCGCGCTAGCAAACTTCAAAGTAATAGAGATTATTGATGACAATAATCCCTACCTTGCACTCTTAGGAATCAATTATGCCACTGACATGAATGGGGTGATTAATATGAAGAAGTGAAAGGTGATTTTTGAGAATAAGTCTCTACGCATAGTTGTACCTTTGGACCCTGCAGAAGGATTGCGCTACACCAAGCCGGTGCACGACTATGAAAGAAATGATGATTTTGAGTGCATCTACAAGATAACCGCGCGAGAGAAACACTAGGTCTATCTGACTGCGGATGGACGAATCTCATGGGAGCGTGAAAGCTCTTATACTTTGGATTCAGATGAAGAGATAGAGCGATGGCAGAACCGGTTACACAAGGTAACCATGTTGAACTGTAACATGATGACAAGATCACTACACTACGTATAGACATAAGTGAGAGATTTCCCTACTTATGATGGATTAGGTGAGGTAGATGCTTTCTTGGATAGATTTCAGAGGGAGGTGTTGGAAAAACAACGTTTCGAAGCCTTGAATTGGGTACTGCGTGTTACGCCTGCGAGGTGGTGGGGTATGCAGAAAGGAAACTTTGAGGACTGGCACGAATGTAGGAGGATGATGCACATGCATTTTGGGAAGCCTAATATGTGATTAACAGACAAGTATGACGGACAAGATGATCTGCGTGTGCACCTGGCCAAGTGGAAAAAGTTCTATGGAGAAGAGCCACAACCTGAGTGGGTGCACGTGTTCTGTCATACCCTAGATATTATACCCATGAACTAGTATATAGAGACAGAGCTCCAACATGGGATAGGTGAATGGGATATCTTGCATGAAGGGTTCCTATTAACCTTCACTTTTGAGGATCACTTGTGGGACACCATTGGTGACGTGCTACAAGTGGTAAAAGTAGCTATATTTAGGATACCATAGGAGCCGATAGAACCGATTCAGCTTGAATGGGCTACTTAGTTGAGCTGCGCACTGGAATGTTATAATGTAAATGTTGAAGAAGACGATGAGGATCCGCGGAAAATTAACATTCCAGAAACAGAAGGCCATCACGAGGTTCAAGCACCACAGATTGAGGACCCTGACATAACCACGTCGGTAAAGACAAAGAAGGTGAACATTGGTATAGAGGTTGAACCTAAGTATGCAACGCTCGATGACTACTGGGATGATGTGAAAGTGGATAAGATTGTTGAGTTACTCTATGAGTACTAGGACTTATTCCTGACCAAGTTCACAGATTTAAAAGGAATCATCAGAGATTTAGGAATGATGAGGATCACATCAAAGCATGACATGAAGCCAGTTAAGCAGAGGCCTTACCGCTTGAATCCGAAATACAAGGAGAAGGTCCGTGTAGAACTAGAAAAAATGCTCGCAACAGGAATCATTGAGTTGGTGTAAGAATCTGATTGGGTAAGCCCTATGGTGGTGCAAGAAAAGAAGAAAAAGGGAAAGATAAGAATATGTGTGGATCTCAAGAAACTAAATGACACGTGTGTGCATGAACCATTCCCAAATCCGTTCACAGATGAAGTATTGGAAAATGTCAGTGGGTAGGAAGCATATTCTTTCAGTGACGGGTTCTCAGGGTACCACCAGAAAAAAATGGCATCGGAAGATAGAAGCAAGACAACCTTCGTGACTGAGTGGGGCTGCTTTCAATACAATATTATGCCATTTGGGTTGAAGAATGAGCCGACCATCTTTTTGTGCGTAGTTGTTTTTGCATTCAAGGAATATATCCACAAGTTCCTGGAGGTTTATTTTGATGATTGGACTGTTTTTGGGCTGGTTAAGCACCATGTAGCGAGCTTACGGTTGGTGCTGGATACCTGCCGAAGATACCAAATTACGCTGAACCTTAAGAAGTGTACATTCCTTATTCCTTTTTGGAACCTGTTGGGACATATGGTTTTTAGACAAGGATTGATGGTAGACCTCACAAAGATTGCGGTCATTTTGAATTTGGAAGCGTCGTGAAGTGTGAAACAGCTGCGCACTACCTTGGGACATACGAGGTACTATAGGAAGTTCATCAAAAGTTATGCCCAGATCACTGCGCCGATGGAGAAGCTGTTGAAAAAATATGTCAAGTTCTGTTGGAACGATGAGTGTAAGAAAAGCTTCGATGTACTTAAATAAAAGATGGTCTCTGCGCCAATCCTGGTCTTCCCAAAATGGGATGAGGAGTTTCATGTCCATGTTGACACATTGTGTATAGTGCTGGGAGTAGTACTAACACAGGATGGTGGAGAGGGCTTGGATCACCTATCGCATTCACAAGTCACAAATTGTCTGAAGAAGAAAATAACTATTCCACCACTGAACGTGAGGGATTGGCTATGGTGTACGCCCTCTAGAAATATCGGTACTATTTGCTAGGGTGACACTTCAAGATGTATACAAATCATTCCGTGCTGAAATACTTGGTCAATAAGCCTGTGTTGGGGGGGAACATATGCAGGTGGATTTTATTGTTCCAAGAATATAATTTTGAGGTCGTTGTGAAGCCTGGATGACTGAATGTGGGACCAAATCACCTGTTGCGCATTGAGACAAGAGAGGAACCTAGTAGTGTGGAGTAAGGATTACCTGACACACAACTCTTTGCTGTGCGCATAGAGGATGGACACTTTGAAGATATAATCCACTTTCTCATGATGAAAACTTTGCCAAAAGATTACTCCGTCCAGTAGAAGAAGGAACTGGTGGTGCACGTGGCACATTTTTCTGTCATTGCGAGGCACCTATATAAAATGGGAAATGATGAGATACTGTGAAAAGGTATGTACCTGAATTTGAACGAAGCCATATCCTCATGGATGCGCATGGGGGTGCTGCGGGAGGACACTATGCAGGGAGAGCAACCACACAGAAGATTCTCTGCGCAGGGCTGTGGTGGCCGACCCTTCATCAAGATTCAATAGCACATTGCAAGGCCTGTGATGTATGCCAAAGAACAGGTAAACCATCGTGGAGGGAAAGGATTCCTTTGAATCCGCAAATGATGTTGCAACCCTTTAAAGAGTGGGCGATTAACTTTGTAGGACCTATCAAACCTCAAGGAAAAACGGGCACGAGATATATTATCACTGCAATCGAGTACCTAACTCGTTGGGCAGAAGCATAGCCAGTAAAAAATTGCAAGGCCGCCATGGCCGTGAAGTTTCTGTTTGAACATGTATTGACATGATTTGGATGTCCGAAGATCTTGATGAGTGATTGCGGTACACATTTCCTGAATGAAACAATCAGCATTCTAACAGAAGAGTTTCAGGTGTATCATTAAAAAAGCAAACCTTATCACCCACAAGCCAACGAGACAGTAGAAGAATTTAACAAAATATTGGAGACTGTGCTGACCAAAGAATGCAACACGCAGCGAAGTGATTGTGACTTGCACGTACCTATAGTATTATGGGCTTATAGGATGACATGCAAGAAACTGATGGGACAGACACCTTTCCGGCTAGTCTATGGAGTGGAAGCTCCAATTCTGATGGAATATATCATGCCTAGTCTGTGGATAGAAGTGCTCACAAGTATGACAGACCATGGAGCCCTGGAGGAGAGGCTTGTGCAGTTGGAAGAACATGAAGAAGAATGGTTTTTAGCTTGATTCCATCAGCAGGTACAAAATCAGTGCGAAACGGTGTGACACGATCGACATATTAAGTTGCGCACCTTCAAAGTGAACGATTTGGTGTTACTATGTAATAGTAAGTTTGATAAATTCCTGGGAAAATTCAGAATGCATTGGCTGGGACCGTATGTTATTAAGGAGGTCATAGATATAGGTGTGATGCATTTGGTAAAGCTAAATGGAGAACCTTTCCCAGGCAAAGTAAATGGCAGTCGGTTGAAGCCATAGACTGGTGGCCCGACTATCTAACTAACTGCCAAAATCACAGTCTTAGCACTCTAGGCAGCTGAAAGGGGGTGCAGGACTATAAAAATATGCAAGGGACATAAGAGTAGATATAGGGAAGTAGTTCAGATACTGCAATCTCTTAACAACACGTCCAAGAGATACAACAGGTAGCCACTTAGTGCACTGCCGACCTTGCAGAATTGGGAAGTCTCCACACGAAGATCTTCGCACTGATAGAGTGACTCAAGGGAAAGTCACGATGTTTGTGTTGGGGCCTTTTTGGGTGTGGGATCCCCCAAGGCAAGTTTTGGGGCTTAAAGCCTAGATTTTGACCATGTCCGATGTAAGGACTTTGTGATTTGTGGGTGCGGAGCCTGAAATTTTAATTGTCATAGGGTTGTCCACCCTTACTTTTGTAATGTAGTGTCGGCTTGAGAGTTCTACCCATGGTTCGCAGACCATGGGATTTATAAATAGAGTAGGCTCTAAGCATAAAGGGAATCTAATGAGGATGAATTGAGTCTTAGTTGAAGCATCGAGTCATGTCTTTAGGTAGTAGAGTAGGAGAAGGCTCTATAGCTGAGTGCGGAGAGGCCTGGTAGTTCATAGCTGAGTGAGAAGACCCCTGTATTTGAGTGTGCAGGGCAGGTTGAGTCTGTAACCGATTGAAGCAATAATAAAGAGAAGTTTACATTATTTCTGTGTATCTTTTCCTGTTTTATGTATTGAGGTATATTGAGTATGAATTATAGGTTTACTGTTTATTTGCTGCGCAAACTTATATGAATGTGTTGAATAAGTGAATATAAGATAAGTATATATTTACACAAAGATAACTAGCTGCCATAAGAAGATAAGTATGATCTACGGTATAACTTGGGGAAATAGCGCAGATTGCTACTTTAGCAGCGCGAAAGCTCCTCAACCTTGGTTAGGGTTACGCGAATGCGAGTATAATAGAGCGCGAAGGCCTCGCAGGTCAGGAAAGTGTGTGAAGTGACCCGCACAAAGGTATTCATAGTTGGACTAACTCAACCCCTCAAACATCTCAAGGGTGCGGAAACTTGGTTCCAACATCCTCCCATACTACTTTAGGTGAGACCTCAGTTCACGCTCCGTGGGCTGTTTCCAAAAGGGCCAGTAGTATAGGGATTTGTTTGGCTAAACAACTCTAAACTTGGATCAGGCCCCGTCAAGCCAACAAACCAATAGGTCCATGGTATATTGGACAATACGAATGCTAAGTAAAAGAAGCACCATGATCAACATCAGTTGTCACACAAGTTCCAGGTGGGCAACAAAGTTTGGCTACATTTGCAGAAGGAGTACCTCTCTGGACTCCACCGCAAGCTTCGCTTGCTCTGCTATGGTTTTTAAACCATCACCAAGGCTATAGGGAAAAATGCCTTTGAGCTCAACATTTCACTTTTCCATGGTCTGCACCCAGTGTTCAATGTAGACCATGTTCGACCATACTTTCCACCATTGTTGGACACATTCGACATTACAAAATAAGTCACACCAATAGAGCTAAACCCAAATTGCATGGAATAGGCCACAACTGATCATATCATAGACACATATATCTACAACACTCACCAACAAAATATCCAACTATATCAGGTTGTCAAAGTTGACCAACTCTTGCACTAAGGAAAGTGGCTCACTAGGGACGAAGTTCAGCAGAAGTTTCCCCATCTCATGGAGGCACTCAATGCAATGGGGACCATTTCTTCCTAAGGTGGGTGGAATGATCCAGGTGGAAGTTGGTGGCCATATGCCTATTCCACTTGGAGCCCACCAATATCTCTTTTAGTTTTTTAGTTTTCTTAACTGTAGAAAAGTTTACTATTTTTCGCAGTTTTTCATGTCCTTAATTTTCGGAGTCGTTTTGAGGCCCTAAATGATGTTTTTTTGGAAAACTAGGGTGTTATCACAAAATCAAGCACTGAGGGGCTGCTGATCAGGTAGACTCTGTGTAACTGTTTCAGACCAATATTTTGACTAAGGATTAGCCTCCTTAGCCTAAGAGGGCTCTCTCAAAAAAAGTTATTGAGTTTGTTTGCTGATAAGAGGGCTAACTCTAGTGAAGTAAATTTAATAAACAGGTTGGCTGGACAGAAATTTCAAAGACTTCCATTGGGCTTATGGAGTTGATCATATTCAGTAAGCTATAACACTGCTCATGCATAGAAGTCAGGGCATGTAATGTTTAAATACTCAAAACAACATCTCATAGAAACCTCAGTTTACAAATACACACAGGAAACCAGAGCAGTATAAGTGCATTCTGAGTGATTGTGTATTCATACAACTGCAAAAAAATTAAACATAAAACAAAACCACATATCTTGAGCATTTGAAACACCGTAATAATCTTGAGAAGATAAGCATCAATTTATATTACCAAACTGGGTTTTTGCACAAGCCAAAGCAATACTCTGTTTTTCCAAATATCCAACCCTTGTTACATAGATGTTTCAACTATATATAGAAACATAATTCTAACTACTTGGAGCTTCCTCCTCCAGCATGAGGGGAGCTCGATGACTGTCATTAATGACCCTTATCTGTTTTTAACAAACTTATTTAATACAACAACTACTAACAGAAGTTCTAAAGAGTTCTAATCTAATTATAACTCTAACTCTATCTCCTTCGTAGAAAGATTCCTCCTTGCAGCTTTGACACCTGGTTTCTTTTTCATTTGGCTAAGATGGCATGAGATGAGCAATTAATTCCCCATGTTGGCTTTGGATACTGAATGCTTTAATCTGCTCCGTGTTGGCTGTGGATATCCCTTACTTTTCGGTTCTGGTCCCCCATCACTTCGAAAATGTCGTAGCATGTACTTTAAGCTTCTTTAATAACCCAAAAACAATAGAACACCACCATGTTTCTTGATATATTGGATGCTTCATTGATGGCCAAGTGTGCAAGCCGAAATTCCATATATGCAATTCATTCAACACCTTATGACCAGCAATAAAGTGACTTTATAACAAAAACTTTACCCTTGAGTCAAAACATTTCACCTTTTTTAAAAGGTACATCCGTCTTGATCTGAATGGCTGTGATGGTTTCATTTGGTCTCCTACACATCCTTCAGGTGTTTCCTTTAGAAAATTTCCAATCATCTTACCAAACTATTTGTCTGCATTTAAAATCAACACCTACAACAGTTTCGCAGCGCGCTGCGAAACTGCGAAACTGTTTTAAACAATTTCAATTCTCTCTGCGATTTTAACTGCTCTGCCACCTGATTTCAAAATTCCTTTTTACCTTGGATATGTATAGCCGAGTTTACATGCCTTCAAAATAATGAACTTAAGCAAAATTTTACAAAACTTTAGAACAACATCTTACTTGGAATCAGTGATTTCATTTAGCAGCTAATTTATTTAGCTGTGCCTTCAATTTTGCAACCTCCTTTTCCATGGCTTTGATTTCAGCTCTGGCACTCTTCATCTTAGCAATTTCACTTTCAGTTGCCCCCAACTGGTCCTTTATAGATATAATATTTCCTCCTTGGGAAATGATGACTTTTCTATTTGAACCTTTTTCCTTGATTTCCTCTGCCTCCTCTGTTCTGGGCAGTTTCTCAGCTTCCCTTGCTTGCTTTCTTGTGAGGGGTCTCCTTGGTTTGAAGATAAACTCATCACCTGGTTCATTAAACCTCAGTCTATTTGACGCTTTAGATTTCTTAGTGCTTTCCGGAGTTGACTGTGTCAAGTCAATGTGCATTGGCTCAATGTGCGTTGGCTCAACTTGCTCAAGCTCAATAGCTTCCAGCAAATCATTCAAGCTGGCCTTTGATACCGGGCTTTCCTCAACAGCCACTGCTTTGCCTTTTTCTTTGATTATTTGACTCCTTGTCCTCACCCTTGACACTTTTTCAGATTCTTTTGGCCCAGGTACAGTCTTCTTATGCTGGGCTTCTCCTTTTGCTGGTGGCTGAGGTTGTTCTTTACTAACCAATGGCTTGACTGACTTTCTTAACTGTGATTTTACCTTCCTTCTATCCTTAGCCTCCTTCTGAAGCTCAGAAATCGTGGGCTCTTCAAATGACTGCTCTTTTTCTCTAACGGGCTGTGGAGTCAGACCTGTTTTACTTTGAAAACCTGCCATGAAAATGAACGAGTCCCAATCCCTGCCTATTTTCTGAAGACCATTCAAAACTAACAACTTGACCAGACCATGGTGAAATAGAGATGTTTCACAGTCATCCTTTCTTAATTGCACTTTGTCACACATTTTTCTCAGACTTCGAAACAAGTAAAAGGGAATGTCTATGGTTTCTTTACCAGTAAAATGCAACAACAACTTGAAGTGGTAAGAATAGACTTTATTATATCTTCCCTCACAAGTTAGGTACTTCTGAATACAGGTGAGAAGCAGGGCATAATGCTCCTTAACGTAGTTTCTTGGCACCACTTTTGTCAGGTCCTCATTCACATATGCCTCTTTCAGGAATTCTTTGCATGGAATCATATCGAACTTGAAGTTCTTAAACCATTCTTGTCCCCCTTTTGGGATCTCAGTTACTGCAGCTTTTTCCTCTGGAGACACTTTAACTTCTAACATAGCTATTTTAGAATTCAAACCGGTGAAGTTTAAAGCAAAATCCTTTGTTACCTGAGCATGGCCACCCTGCAGTTTCTTGCAGAAATTCCAACAGCCGGCATCCTGGAAGGCTTTCTTCACACCCTCATCTCTTAATGTTAAGTCTAAACCTTCAGGCTCTGTTCTCTGGCATTTTCCAGACCGGTGTCCTCTCTTCTCCATCTCGCCTTTGAAACCTTCGCACTGACAATGAACAAAAACTTCAACTGGAATAGTAATTCGATCCTTTCTTTTTTTTGGCTCAGCCTCGCTTGAAACAGGCTCTCTTGAAAGTGGCTTCACTTGCAAACTCACATATAATCATCACACGGGCTGGTCACTTATGTACATTCACGATCATCACAAAGATCTATGCATAGTAAAACTCATTTGGATTTTTACTGATGCGCATGTCTGCAAATCTATTAGTGGAGTGATGGTGAATGAGAGTTTGGGAGGTACGAAAAACTGACATGAGAGGACGGGAAGGGTGACTCATTAACGGACTTGACCTTTTTAGAAATATTCGCTGCAAAACGCATGAATCTGCGATTTCGCAGCACGTTTAGTTTTGTATTGTCATAATGCGCTGCGAAACGGCTTGATGGTGATGCTGCAAAATGGCTGAACAATGATTATGCAGCGAAACAGACCAATAAGAGACTGCGCTGCGAAATTGCGGAAAGGATCGGTGACATGGGTTAGACAAGACATGTCTTATGGAAGCATGATGGTGGAGGATGACCAATAGGATTAGAGTACGCTTTACATCAAACATCTTTAAAGCTTCAACCCTAAGTAAGAAACATAGACTAAAAACAATTTAACACCAATTTTAGGCATTGGACTTTGGGCAAAGGGTTATATACAAATGTTTACAGTTCTAAGTGATAACATAGGGCAAGCTTGATCCTTTCACATATATTTTCAATTTGAAAGTTGTATTCCATAGATAATTTTTTCTAACAAGGTATTGTGCACATCAAATGAAGATTGTATGCCAAAGTTACGACCTTGAGAAGCTATGTACCAATTTACCCAAATGGGGCCCATAGTTTTGGTGCTCCATCTCCTAGGGTTAACTTTTTGGATGTCTATGGTTTTCCATTATTTCTCAATAATAAATAGGCCTTCTAGCCTCATTATAACATAATTCAGAGGCATGTAGCTACCACATCTCTCCTTAGAGATAAGCTACCATCCCTCGAGCTAGTTTTATTTCCTTTTTGTTTGTAAGCATGTTTCAGTATTTGGCATGAATGGAATGAAGTGTTATTTCTATTGCATCTCTATATTTATGGTTATATCTATAATTTGTTACATTTGTGTTTAAGTTCGGATTAGTGGTATTAGAGCAATCTTCTCTTTCTATGTTTTTCTTTGCATGTCCCCAATGAGTTTGAGATATAAGGAGTTAGGGCCACCACCAAGATCTAGAAGAATGATCATGGAGATCCAGAGGAGGGGAGAGCCTCTTCCACTCATAGATGTGGGTGAAGAATTCTCCACTGTAGTTCATTATGAAAAACGAGGGCCAAAAAAACCTCATTTTAGCAGAAGTCGTGGAGCGGTTGGGCCTACTGACTACATCACATCCGAAACCATAGACCATCAGGTGGATTCACCAAGGATGAGATCTCCGCATTAGTCATCAATGCCACCTTCCCTACAACATCAAGCCCTTCATGGATGAGATACTATGTGATATTGCCCCACTTGACGTTTGCGATGTATCATTAGGACAAATATACTTGTGGAAGTGACATGTTGTATATGAGTCTAGACCTCGCTTTGTGATTATTACTTTGGGCAATAAGTTGTACAAGATACCGAAGGTAGCTCCGCCTACCACCATCTCTTTGATCACTACAAAGCAATCCAGTAAGATCATTTCACAGACTAGGATTTTTTTTCCTTATCATTCACCCTTAAGGAAAGAAGAAGATTATGGCCATGGCTTACAAATGGGGCTCTCGCGCTCATCAACAGTAGATGGAAAAGGTCATGGAGAAGTACAGGGAAATTTTCTCCTCATCTACGAGGGTGCCTCTGCACTATCAGGTCAAGCACTCCATTGATCTTACCCTTGACACATCACTATTGAATGGAAAAATCTATTGATGCTTTGTTCTGGAGAAGGATGAGATCAAGTCGTAGATTCAGGAGTTATTGCAGAAAGGGCACATCAGGGTAATTTCCTCACCTTGTTGGAGTCTGATTATATTGCTACATGAGAAGGATGGGACTTGGAGACACTATATTGACTATTATATTCTGAACAAGATCAATGTATGAAATAGGTACCCAATCCCACAATTGATGACCTTCTAGACCAACTCAAGGGGGATAAATATTTTAGCAAGATTAATTTGAACCCTGATTATCGCTATGTGGCTATTGAACCCTCTGATGTGTGGAAGACTGCATTCAAAATAGGGGAGGTCCTTTTCAAATGGTTGGTCATGCCTTTGTAGTTGACGAATGCTCTGTCAACCTTCATGAGATTGATGGACGACATCTTTTGACCCTTCACCAATGCATTTGTGGTGGTGTATGAAGATGAAATATTGATCTTCAGCTAGAATCATGAAGAGCACCTCCACCATATTCGACAGGTCCTCCAAACCCTGCAACAACACAAGTTGTGTGCCAATTTGGAGAAATGCACTTTTGGCATGACGCAAGTTCAATATTTGGGGTACATCATTGATGATCAGGGTGTGCATATGGACCTAGCCAAGATACAAGTCATTCGGTATTGGCCAACCCCAACCACTCTAACATAGCTCCGCATATTTCTGGGTCTTTCCAATTTCTACTGCAAGTTCGTATTGGGGTTCTCTCATATCAATTGGCCTTTAATTGAAGTAACCAATGGAAGAGCAAAATAAAATTTTGTTTGGTCTGAAACCCAACAAAAGGTGTTTATTGAGTTGAAGCATTGCCTTTGCTCTCTACTAGTGCTCACATTACCAAACCTGCAACAACCATTTTTGATTGAGACAGATGCCTCTAACTATGCTATTGGTGTAGTTCTTAGTCAGCAGGGGCATCTAGTGGATTACCATAATGAGAAAATTTTAGACACAATATAAAAGTATCCCACCTATGAAAAAAAAATGTATTCCATTGTGTAGGCCTGCCATCAATGTAAGCATTACATTTTGGGGAAGGAAATGGTCGTCCAGACAGACCAATGACTCCTGCAGTTCATATAGACACAAGGGAAGTTGTAGAACAATCACCATAAAAAATGGTCCACATACCTATTGGCCCTCCCAAATGTCATCCTCTTTTACCCTCATTTCAATCATTTTACCATATTTTGTAACTCTTTACCACATTATGTAGCTCCATAACCCTACATTAATAACCATTTTCATGACCATATGGGTTTATCATTATTACTTTCCAAGTCATTCATTTTAAGTTTTTAAGAGAATTTATTAATAAATATTAGGAAATTAACATGTTTTCATATATATCTAAAAGTGGTATGTGTTTTATGATATTGTTGGCCTATTTGAAGATTCTGTAAGGGTCCTATTTGTCCACTCAACAATAAATTCGAATTTCAATTCCAACTCATGAAGATTTGTGGAATATTTGTACAAGATCTGGATCATTGACTAAGCACATTAAAAGGAGAAGAATCATGGATGTTTTGATACGTGTTTCCTATCAAAATGAGGAGATAATTTTGAGAAGATTTTCATCTCATATTTTTAGGTGGTTGGTTGTAGCCGAAAGAGATAAATGTGGATCTATGAGAGATTTGTAGATCTATATTTATTGATTAGCTATCTTAAGTTTTTATATAAATAGGAGTGAATCCTTCATACAAAGGAGTTCCATCCAAGATATGTAATTTGTAAGGTGATGATAGATAGGAAGAGAGTTGAATTATTGTAATATCTTTGGAGTTTTTCTCCAACTTCATTTTTTGGAATACATATTGCTGCTTTGATCTCCAAGATTTGATAATCGTTCGATGTGCTATTTGAGGAGTGAAAATCTCCCATCAATTGTAGCTTGCACACCTCTTTCCATTGTTGTAAATACTTATGTTATTTCATTTATGCAAGTTTAGTTTAGTTTCTTTTATGTTATTTTGATTACATTTTTTACGTTGTTTTGTAAAGATTGATTTAATTTCCTTATGTTTGGATTGGATTGGATTTCATTAATATTGTTTTGTTAAGATTGATTTAATTTTATTATGTTTGGATTAGATTGACAAACTAGTAATTTCATAGGATACTAGATTAAATCACTTTTTCATTTCATAGCTTTGATTAGAATTGTTGGTTTTCATAGAGCTAGTCTTTGAAAGAAAAAGTGATTGAGAGAGAACATGCTTGAGAGAGAGGGTGTGCACTTTATTTTAATTTTCTTTCATTATTTTCTTTGTAATTAGTTTAAAGTTTATTGCATTAGATTATTATACTCTGATAAATCATCACCTAGTACATATGGTACACGTATACCTCATTAGTTCACGAACCCCGGGTTGATAATTTAATGATAGGGATTTCACTCACAATTAAATCACCCAACAATAACTGCAATAGTTCCATTTGAACATTAGGTACAAGAAGGGAAACACCAATAATATTGCAAATTTCCTCAACCAACCACCAGTGATGGCATTGATCACTGTGCTCGACTCCTATGGGCACGAGGCTTCAGGGTGGCTACATCTTTACAAGAGCGATCTAGAATTCGGAAACACATACCAGACACTCCTGGAAAGTAAGAAAGATCCAAATTTTCACCTCCAAGATGCAATAACATTCCACCTAGGACACATATCTTTTCATTCAAGTGAGCGTGCCAAGATGATTTGTGAGGCGCACTACAGTTGGGTCGTTGGATGTTGGGAAGTACATTCGATCCTACCCCATTTGCACCATTTCCAAACCATCCATCAAGAATAAAGGCCTATATAATACTCTACCTACTCCTAGGCGACCTTAGGAATCCATATCCATGGATTAAATGTAAGGATTTCCTTCTACTAAGCATGGAAACAACCACATTTTCGTGGTTGTCGATAGATTATCTAAGATGGCCATTATGGTGGCTTGCAAGAAGAGTATCACAACAAAGGCCACTTCTAAGCTCTTCTTTGAGCAAGTGTGGGTACACTTTGGGATCCCATAGTCCATTGTCTCATATCAGGATAGAAAATTCCTAAGTTCATTTTAGTCAAGTATCTAGTCGATGCTGGATAGCAAACTTACTATGTCCATAACTTTCCAACCCCAAAATAATGGCTAAACAGAGGTTGTCAACATAATGATTGTACACATTTTGTGCATGTAAAACTCGAAGCATCCATGCACATGGGATGAGAGACTCCCCTATGTCCAACACACCTACAAAAGATCTATTCAAAGCTCAATAGGCCACATCCCTTTTAGGTATGGTTGGGATTTCAACCATTATGTCCCATTGATGTGGACATACAATTTGCAGCCACTCAGGGAGATTCAGCTCATGTCCAGTCTGAAGATGACAGGGCTAAAAGCTTCATTGAGCGTATTCAAAAAATCTTCCAACATTTCCATGATATATTGGACAAAGCCAATGCCAAGTACAAACATCACCATGATCAGCATTGGGTGCTGCACAAGTTCTAGGTGGGTGAAAACGTTTGGCTACATTTGCAGAAGGAGCACCTCGCTGGACCCCACTGCAAGATTTACTTGATATGATATGTTCCATACACCATCACCACGTTTTTAGGGGACAATGCCTTCAAGTTAAATATTTCACCTTTCCTTGGTCTATGCCCAGTGTTCAATGTAGAGCATCCTCAACAATACTTTCCACCATTGTTGGACACATCTGACATTGCAGAACAACTCATGCCAACGTATCTAAACCCAAAATGCATGGAACATGCCACAAATAATTGGATCATGAACAAAAAGATAAAAAACATGTGCAAACAAAAGGTCTAACTATATTGGGTTGTCAAAGCTAGCCAACTCCTGCACCAAGGCAAGTGGCTCACTAGGGACCAAGTTCAGCAGAAGTTTTCCCATCTCATGGAGGCACGCAATGCAATGGGGACCATTGCTTTCTAAGGGGGGAAGAATGATCCAAGTGGACTTTTGTGGAAACCTTCTTATTCCACCTAGACCCCCACCATTGTCTCTTTCAATTTTCTAGTTTCCTTAATTTTATCACAATTTACTATTTTTGGCAGTTTTTTAAGTCCTAAACTTTGGAGCCATTTTGAGGCCCTAAATGATGGTTTTTGGGAAAACTGGGGAAAAAATGAGTGTTTACTAATATTTTCCACTCAAAATTTGTAATTCTCAGATATATATTTATAACAAGTTATTGTGCACATCAAACGATGATTGTATGCCGAAGTTATGACCCTGAGAATTTGATGTACCAATTTACCCAAACGGGGCCCATAGTTTTGGCGCTTCATCTCCTAGGTTTAGGTTTTTGGATGTTTAGGGTTTTCTATTATTTCTAAAACATAAATAGGCCTTTTAGCCTCATTGTAGCATATTTTAGAGGCATGTAGCTTCCACATCTCTCCTTATAGATAACCTACCATCACTCGAGCTAGTTTTATTTCCTTTCTATTTGTAAGCATGTTTCAATATTTCACATTAATGAAATGAAGTGTTATTTTTACTGCATTCCTATATTTATGGTTATATATGTAGTTTGTTGCATCCTTGTTTAATTATAGATCAAAGGTATCAGAGCAATCTTCTCTTTCTCTATTTTTCTTTGCATGTCCCAAATAGGTCGGGATATAAGGAGTTAGGGCTAGAACTGATCGAACCTTCGCAAGACCAACATCACAAATCTAGATGGCCTTCCAAGGAGGAAGAGAAGAAAGATGAGGGGGTAGGATATCCTTGCAAAATATTTCTAAAAGAAACCCTTGAGAAAGAGAGGAATGCATTTATGGACAACTTTTCCCAAATCCTTTAGGAGCTACCCAAAGGTGACACATCTCCTTCCAACAGCTACTCTAGAAGTGCCACACCCTTTAAGGTACAAGTTAACTTTGACTTAGGCATATTTGAAGGTTAGATAGATGTACACACCTTAGATAAATGATTAAATATGTTAGAAGGATATTTTTCTTTTCATGATTTTTCCATTCGAGAAAATATCACTTTTGCATTTTTCAAAGTCGCCCCGCACATCAAGGACTAGTGGGAAACCTACTATGAGAAGAAGGACAAAAGTACACCCTCAATATTTTCATCTGCACCCACTTGGAATTCATTCCGTGATGCCATCAAGGAGCAATACTATGCTTTTTGGAGGTATAAGGATAAATACATAAAGTGGACCACGTTGTGGTAGGGAAGAGACGAAGATGTGCCACAGTTTACCAATGTTTTTCATACCCTTTGCATGAGGTTGGGTATTAAGGATTATGAGATACATTTGGTACTCAAGTATTGTGACTGCCTCCATAGGTACATCTAAGATAAGATAGAGTTCTCGGACATCTCCTCACTCAACACAACGTATCAATTCACTGTCAATATTGAGAAAAAGTTTAAACAAAAGAAGCTTCACCTACCGCCATCTCTTTGATCACTACAAAGAAATGTGGTAAGATCATTTCACAAACTAGGAAATTTGTTTTCCTTATGATTCACCCTCAGGGAAAGAATAATATTACGTCCATGGCTTCCATATAGGGCTCCTATGCACAACATTAGTAGGTGGACAAGGTCGTGAAGGAGTACACAAACATTTTCTCCTCACATATGTGGCACCTTTGCACTATCAGGTCAAGAACTCCATCGATTTGACCCTGGTGTTCCGCTACCCAATGGGCCAATCTATCGAGGCTCTATTATGGAGAATGATGAGATCAAGAGGTAGATTAATGAGTTTTTGCATAAATGGGACATCAGGCCAAGCTCCTTGCCATGTAAGAGCTCTATTGTATTGGTAAAGAAGAAGGATGGGACTTGGAGACTTTGTATTCACTATCAGGAACTGAACAAGATCACTATACGTAATAGGTACCCAATCCCATGGATTGATGACCTTTTGGACCAAATCAAGGGGGCCAAATACTTTAACAATATCAAATTGAAGTTAAGTTATCACCAGGTGCCTATCAAACCCTCTAATGTGTGGAAGACTTCCCTCAAATCCAAGGAGGGCCTTTTTGTATGATTGTTCATGCATTTCCGATTGACAAATTCCCTCACAAACTTCATGATATTGATGGAAAATATCTTGCAAGCCTTCACCAATGCATTCATGGTTGTGTATCTAGATGAAATATTGATCCTTAGCTAGAGTTAGAAAGAGCACCTCCACCATATTCTCCAGGTCCTCTAAACCCTGAGACAACACAAGTTGTGTGTCAATTTGGAGAAATGCACTTTTGGCATGACTTGGATTAAATATTTGGGGTACATCGTTGATGATCAGGGTGTGCATGTGGAACTAGCCAAGATACAAGTCATTCGGGATTGGCCAACCCCAACCACTCTAATAGAGCTCCACATATTTTTGGGTCTTGCCAATTTCTACTGCAAGTTCTTGTTGGGGTTCTCTCATATCATTTGGCCTTTAAGTCAAGTAACCAATGGAAGAGAAAAGGAAAAGTTTGTTTGGTATAAACCCCAAAAATAGGTGTTTACTGAGTTGAAGCATTGCCTCTGCTCTGTATCAGTGCTCACATTACCAGACCTGCAAAAACCATTTTTTATTGAGACAGATGCCTCTAACTATGCTATTGGTGTAGTTCTTACTCAGCAGGAGCATCTAGTGGATTACCATAGTGAGACACTTTTAGACACAGTATAAAAGTATCCCACGTATGAAAAATAAGTGTATTACAATGTGTAGGCCTACCCCCAATGGACGTGTTACATTATGGGGAAGGAAACGGTCGTCCAAACAGACCACCGACCCTTGCACTTCATATAGACACAAGGAAGTTGCAGAATTATTTCCATCATAAATGGTCCACATACCTATTGGGCCTCCAAAATGTCATCCTCTTTTACCCTCATTTCAATCATTTTACCATATTCCGTAACTCTTTACCATATTATGTAGCTCCATGACCCTACATTAATAACCATTTTCATGATCATATGGGTTTATCATTATTATTTTCCAAGTCATTTATTTTAAGTATTTTAAGAGAATTTATGATTAAATATTATGAAATTAACATGTTTTCATATATATCCAAAAGTAGTATGTGTTTTATGATATTGTTGGCCTATTTGAAGATTCTGTAAGGGTCCTATTTGTCCACTCAACCACAAATTCGAATTTCAATTCCAACTCATGAAGATTTGTGGAATATTTGTACAAGATCTGGATCATTGACTAAGCACATTAAAAGGAGAAGAATCATGGATGTTTTGATATGTGTTTCCTATCAAAATGAGGAGATAACTTTGAGAAGATTTGTATCTCATATTTTTAGGTGATTGGTTGTAACCAAAAGAGATAAATGTGGATCCATGAGAGATTTGTAGATCTATATTTATTGATTAGTTATCTTAAGTTTTTATATAAATAGGAGTGCATCCTTCATACAAAGGAGTTCCATCCAAGATATGTAATTTGTAAGGTGAGGATAGATAGGAAGAGAGTTGAATTATTGTAATATCTTTGGAGTTTTTCTCCAACTTCATTTTTTGGAATACATATTGCTGCTTTGATCTCCAAGCTTTGATAATTGTTCGATGTGCTTTTTGAGGAGTGGAAATCTCCCATCCATTGTAGCTTGCACACCTCTTTCCATTGCTGTAAATACTTATGTTATTTCATTTATGCAAGTTTAGTTTAGTTTCTTTTATGTTATTTTGATTATATTGTTTACGTTGTTTTGTAAAGATTGATTTAATTTCCTTATGTTTGGATTGGATTGGATTTCATTAATGTTGTTTTGTTAAGATTGATTTAATTTTGTTATGTTTGGATTAGATTGACAAACTATTAATTTCATAGGATACTAGATTAAATCACTTTTTCATTTCATAGCTTTGATTAGAATTATTGGTTTTCATAGAGCTAGTCTTTGAAAGACAAAGTGGTTGAGAGAGAACATGCTTGAGAGAGAGGGTGTGCACTTTATTTTCATTTTCTTTCATTATTTTATTTGTAATTAGTTTAAAGTATCTTGCATTAGATTATTATACTCTGATAAATCATCACCTAGTACATATGGTACACGTATACCTCATTAGTTCACGAACCCCAGGTTGATAATTTAATGATAAGGATTTCACTCACAATTAAATCACCCAACAATACCTGCAATAGTTCCATTTGAACATTAGGTACAAGAAGGGAAACACCAATAATATTGCAAATTGCCTCAACCAACCACCAGTGATGGTGTTGATCACTGTGCTCGACTCCTATGGGCACGAGACTTCAGGGTGGCTACATCTTTACAAGAGCGATCTAGAATTCGGCAACACATACCAGACACTCCTGGAAAGTAAGAAAGACCCAAATTTTCACCTCCAAGATGCACTATCATTCCACCTAGGACACATATGTGTTCATTCAAGTGAGCGTGCCAAGATGATTTGGGAGGCGCACTACAGTCAGGTTGTTGGATGTTGGGAATTACATTCAATCCTGCCCCGTTTGTGCCATTTCCAAAATGGCCATCAAGATGAAAGGCCTATATAATACTCTACCCACTCCTAGTCGACCTTGGGAATCCATTTCCATGGATTACATGTAGGGATTTCCTTCTACTAAACATGGAAACAACCATGTTTTCATGGTCATCAATAGATTATCTAAGATGACCGTTATGGTGGCTTGCAAGAAGAGTATCACAACAATGGCCACTACTAAGCTCTTCTTTGAGCTAGTGTGGGTACACTTTGGGAGCCCATAGTCCATTGCCTCATATCAGGATAGAAAATTCCTAAGTTCATTTTAGTCAGGTTTCTGGTCAATGCTAGATACCAAAATTACTATGTCCATGATTTCCACCCCTAAACTGATGGCTAAACTAAGGTCGTCAACATAATGATTGTACACATTCTTCACATGTACAACTCTAAGCATCCATGCACATGGGATGAAAGCCTCCCCTATGTCCAACACACCTGCAAGAGATCTCTTCAAAGCTTGATAGGCCAGCATCCCCTTTTAGGTAGAGTTGGGATTTTAACCATTATGTCCCATTGATGTGGACATATAATTTGCAGCCACTTAGGGAGATTCGGCTCATGTCCAGTCTGAAGCTAACAGGGCTAAAAGCTTCATTGTGCGTATTCAACACATCCACCAACATTTCCATGATATATTGTACAAAGCCAATGCTATGTAGAAACATCACCATGATCAGCATTGGGTGCTACACAAGTTCCCAGTGGGTGAAAAAGTTTGGCTACATTTGCAGAAGGAGCGCCTTGCTGGACCCCACCGCAAGCTTTACCTACTCTCATATGTTCCATAAACCATCACCAAGGTTTTAGGGGACAATGCCTTTGAGTTAAATATTCCACCTTTCCTTGGTATACACCCAGTGTTCAATGTAAAGCATCTTCGGCCATACTTTCCACCATTGTTGGACACATTCGACATTAGACAACAACTCGCACCAACATATATAAACCCAAATTGCATGGAACATGCCACAACTAATCAGATCATGAACACACATATAAAAAACATGTGCGAACAAAAGGTCCAAATATACCGGGTTGTCAAAGCTAGCAAACTCCTGCACCAAGGCAAGTGGCTCACCAGGGACCAAGTTCAGTAGAAGTTTCCCCATCTCATGGAGGCACCCAATGCAATGGGGACCATTGCTCCCTAAGGGGGGAGGACTGATATAGGCGGATTTTTGTGGCAACCCACCTATTCCACCTAGACCCCCACCACTGTCTCTTTTAGTTTTCCAGTTTCCTTAATTGTAGCACAATTTACTATTTTTGGATGTTTTTCAGGTCCTAAACTTCAGAGCTGTTTTGAGGCCCTTAATGTTGGTTTTTGGGAAATCTGGGGAAAATATGAGTGTTTACTCATATTTTTAACTTGAAATATGTAGTCTTCAAATAGATATTTATAATGAGGTATTGTTCACATCAAACGAAGATTGTATGCTAAAGTTACGACCCTGGGAATTTGATGTACCAATTTACCCAAATGGGGCCCATAGTTTTGGCGCTTCATCTCTTAGGGTTAGGTTTTTGGATGTTGAGGATTTTCTATTGTTTCTAAAAAATAAATAGGCCTCTTCGCCTCATTGTAACATATTTTAGAGGCATGTATCCACCACATATCTCCTTATATATAAGCTACCATCATCCGAGCTAGTTTTACTTACTTTCTATTTGTAAGCATGTTTCAATATTTGACATTAATGAAATGAAGTGTTATTTTTGCTGCATTTCTGTATTTACGGTTATATATGTAATTTTTTTCATTCCTATTTAATTTCATACCAATGGTATAAGAGTAGTCTTCTCTTTCTCTATTTTTATTTGCATGTCCCAAATAGGTTTGGATTTAAGGAGTTAGGGCTTGAACTAATCGAACCTTTGCAAGACTAGCCTCACAAATCTATATGGCCTGCCATGGAGGAAGAGAAGAAAGATGAGGGGGTAGGATATCCTTTGAAAATATTGCTTAAATATGCCCTTGAGCGAGAGAGGAACATGATTATGGATAACGTTTCCCAGATCCTTTACCAGTTATCCAAAGGTGACACATCTCCTTCTAGAAACTACTCTGGAAGTGCCACATCCTTTAAGGTACAAGTTAACTTTGACTTCCCCATATTTGAAGGTCAGATAGATGTACACACCATAGATAAATGATTAAATATGTTAGAAGGATATTTTTCTTTTCATGATTTTTCCTTCCAGGAAAATATTACTTTTGCATTTCTCAAAGTCGCCCCCTATGTCAAGGAATGGTGGGAAACCTACTCTGAGAAGAAGGACAAAAGTACACCCTCACTATTTTCATCCGCACCCACTTGGAATTCATTCTGGGATACCATCAAGGATTAGTACTACACTATCGGGAGGTATGAGGATAAATACATAAAGTGGACCACGTTGCAGCAGGGAAGGGATGAAGACATGCTGAATTTTACCAATTTTTTTGATACCCTTTGCATGAAGTTGGGTATCAAGGATTATGAGAGACATTTGGTACTCAAGTACCATGACTTCCTCCATAGGTACATCTAGGATGAGATTGGGTTCCTGGACATCTCCTCACTCAGCATGACGTATTGGTTCACTGTCAATATTGAGAAAAAGTTTAAACAAAAGAAGCTTTGCTTACCACCATCTCTTTGATCACTACAAAGAAATGTGGTAAGATCATTTCACAAACTAGGAAATTTGTTTTCCTTATGGTTTTCCCTCAGGGCAAGAATAATATTGTGGCCATGGCTTCCAGATAGGACTACTATGCACAACAATAGCAGATGGACAAGGTCATGGAGGAGTACACAAACATTGTCTCCTCACATATGGGGTGCCTTTGAACTATTAGGTCAAGCACTCCATCGATCTGAGCCCCGGTGTGCCACTACCCAATGGGCTGATCTATCAATGCTTTGTTATGGAGAATGATGAGATCAAGAGGTATATTAAGGAGCTTTTTTAGAAGTGGCACACTAGGCCAAGCTCCTCACCATGTAGGAGCTCGATTGTATTGGTATAAAAGAAGGATGGGACTTGGATACTTTGTATTCACTATCAGGAATTGAACAATATCAGTATACAAAATAGGTACCCAATCCCATGGATTGATGACCTTCTAGACTAGCTCAAGGGAGCCAAATATTTTAACAATATCGATTTGAAGTCAAGTTATCACCAGGTGCCTATCGAACCCTCCGATGTGTGGAAGACTTCCTTCAAATCCAAGGAGGGCCTTTTCGAATGGTTGTTCATGCCTTTCCGGTTGACGAATTCCCCCGCAACCTTCATGATATTAATGGAAAACATCTTGCGACCCTTCACCAATGCATTCATGGTTGTGTATATAGATGAAATATTGATCCTTAGCTAGAGTTTGGAAGAGCACCTCCACCATATTCTCTAGGTCATCCAAACCCTACGACAACACAAGTTGTGTGTGAATTTGGAGAAATTCACTTTGGCATGACCCTGATTCCATATTTGGGGTACATCATTGATGATCAGGGTGTGCATGTGGACCTAGCCAAGGTACAATTCATTCGGGGCTGGCCAAGCCCAGCCACTCTAAGAGAGCTCCACATATTTATGGGTCTTGCCAATTTCTGCTGCAAGTTTGTGTTGGGGTTCTCTCATATCACTTGGCCTTTAAGTCAAGTAACCAATGGAAGAGAAAAATAAAAGTTTGTTTGGTTTGAAACCCAACAAAAGGTGTTTGCTGAGTTGAAGCATTGCCTTTGCTCTATACCAGTGCTCACATTACCAGACCTGTAACAACCATTTTGTTTTGAGATAGATGCCTCTACCTATTCTTTTAGTGCAGTTCTTACTCAATAGGGGCATCTAGTGGATTAATTGTTGGAAATAATACTGAGAGGGGGGGTGAATCAGTATTAGCAATTTAACAGTATTTCATTTCATAAACAGATTTATATATGCTACCTCTGTTAATGCAACTTGCATATATATACGCAACTGTGTTTAGAGCAACCAACGTATACCTTGTAAACTTATAATTTAGTCAGTTGATCTTTAATCTGTGTATTAGAACCATATAAGCAGTAATAGGTACAGTAAAAATAGAGCAGACAATCACTCACAAGAACACAAGATATAAAGGTGGAAACCCAATGTGGGTGAAAACCACTCGCTGCAATTTGTCTCTATCTTCTTTTAATAAGAAACGTCTTTTTACAATATTTCTGTACTGATGTAGTCTTATACTAGTACGCAGGCTTCTATCTATAGAAGGCTACAACCTTCTCTTGTTCTCTAGCTTCTCCTGGAAGGAAGCTACAACCCCCTTAGCTCTTGTACTAGTTGATGTACTAGTACTAGGTGCTGACCTACAAAATGCTACAACCTTCTCTTTCCATCCAGGGACCACGTTTCATAAATTTTCAAACTAGATCCATCAATAGCATCAGTAAACCATAAAAATATATCTGTATCAATCAAGCTCCCTTGCGCTAATGAAAACTATCAAACAATCACTTCTCTGAATGTTGTAACTAGAATACAGTAACAGTACCAAAACCCAAACCAGAA